>JAPMUY010010547.1:117500-119605 GCA_026901105.3 Galaxias olidus
GGGGCAAACATAAGTATGTGTATTGTTGGAGGATGGATGTGTATTGGGGATGTGTTTGTGTGTGTGTCGGAGAGGCAGTTGATCTGTTTTCGTGTGTGTGCACATGTATCACATCATTAGGTTCTTGCTACTCAAGCATAGGTAAACTAACGGACATATTTTGTAAATACCACAGGAATTAAATCTTGATACTACAAGATTCTCCATAAATTTTATGAATTCATAATTATCCATCATTAATCTGAATATGTACATATAGTATATTTGGACACCAAAAGAGGGTATTGGACAGGATTCTTTCTTGCCAGACTGTTATCAACAGAGATGTGCGATAACAAAACAAATACCTCAGTTTGAAGCAGCCTTATTTGGGATAAATTGTTTCCCTGTAGACCTAGGCTGCCTTGCTCTATGAGTAAACACTGTGATGAAATAACGGAGAAATGCCTCATCAATATTGAACTGAGAGGAAAGATATGACTCCATCTGAAGTGAACCATTAAATGATATGTATAATGTAAAATGTCAGCCAGAGGAGCACATGCATGATCGGCTATACAGTACACAAATACTCACCTCGGCGACCACAGCGTTCAAATTAATTATACACAACTTTCTGGGTTATCAATATTGAAGAATACCTTGTCCTTATCTTCAAGTCCTTTTTTGTGTTTGGGAGTGACGACACAATAATTCATTCATCAACATTACCTCATACGCAATGCGTTTACACTGTTAGCATTGCCACATACTGTACACCTGAGTCAAATATAACAACATTGCTTGCTAGAATATCTTTCGGTGATTCATGAATGGTCAATGATATGTGCTCTCAATAAATGTAAAATTAGTCCCCTATTTTTATTCAATTTTTTTGTTGTGTTTCTTGGATGTACTTGTGAGCACCTTGAGAAATCTCAGGTGTTTCCAACCTTTTGGGATTCTGGAGGATCCCGCCAAGGAGCACTTTGCTGATCTGATCTTATGTGACCGGCGCCATAAGCTGTGCTCCCCATATGTCCTCTGAATACCAGTTGTCCAGGTGCATCTAAGTGTAGGGTACCTTTTAACATGTCTTCACTGTGACAGTCCCCTGCTAAACCTCCCTACAGACATCTATGTCAATGTCTATTGGCTGATCCTACACACACACACACACACACACACACCTCTGTGGATTACCCTTCTTTCTCTGGGCTGTTATCTTTGGTAGGCTACTCCTTTAAGCATATGCGTGCACGCACACAAACACACACACACTCACACCCAAACACACACACACACACACCCACACCCGCACACACATCCCATTCGATCTCTCACCTGCTGGGCATGGGGCAGTGGTTCCACAAACAAGGTTGGATGGGTCCCGTACTGTCGGTGTCAACAGCACAGCCAGAGCCCCAGCCCCTGTCACACCCACTCACACACAACCTTTTCCCCGCTGTCGCCAACACACTCCAGGAATGTATGTGTGTTGCAGTGCCCTAAAATGCCAGGGCACCCATATGTCAGTTGTTGAAGGTTTTTCTATTATTAGCATGGCTTCTTATGCCACATCTCTCTTTTTTGTTTATATTTGTGTGTTCGTGTCTCGGTATCCCTTCTTGCGTGCGTGCGTGCGTGCGTGCGTGCGTGCGTGCGTGCGTGTGCGTGTGTGTGTGTGTGTGTGTGTGTGTCATGGCATGTCATTACATGATGCTAATGAGAGTGTTGTTTGTGTCCCCCCCCACTCTGTTTCTTGTTCCTTAGTTTCACCTGTCCTGTTAGTGTCATTGTTTCAACCTGGTTTCCCAGTTCTTGTATTTAAGTCTTGTCTTGGGAGTTGTCCCATGTCCTGTCGTTGTTAAATGTTGCATGTGGTTTTGCCATCTGGTTCCAAGTCAAATAGGCAAGTAAAAGAATGTGCTTCTGAATATGCTTGTGTTTGGGTCCTACTCTCCCATGGCTGATCTTGACTGTTTGTGCTGGACAGCAGGGCTCACTCTCCTGTCCTACATCCGCTAGTCCATTAAGATGGATACATCCACGGCTGGCCATGTACATGCCGGCAACACACAGTTGGCAAGAAGACAAACATGACATATATAAGAGTCTGCGTCTGT
>JAPMUY010010548.1:0-12280 GCA_026901105.3 Galaxias olidus
GTAGGGTTCAACATTTCTGAGACATATTCCCTATTGTTCCTTTTATGACACATTTCTATAAAGTGCAGAGGCCTCGTACAGTATTCCTCCCCATGTCAAATATTTACATAAAGGGGACGGTTTAACTGCAGCCTGGACTATCACTTTATAGAAATGTGGTCATAAAAGGAACAATAGAGATATGTCTCAGGGAGTGTTTGAGGACACAAAAAAAAAAAACTACATCTTCCCAAACAAAAATCTTTCTGTAAAACCAGCTAAAATGTTAATGTTTTTGGAAAGAGCCATGCATTTAAAGAACAGACCAGACCTGCCAAAACTGTTCACCTTCAAACGTTTTGCTAAGTGATGCCCACCAGATACAAATTACCCTTGAGAGTAAGAATAGGCCTTTCTGTTACAGTGTTGAGAAGTAAGCGCCAGTTAAAGCTTTAACCTTTAACACTCCGATTGGAGTGGCCGATTTGCATGTTGACATCAAAACAAGCCATGCCACCTGATTTCCACTGCAGGGCTAAGCAGAGCCAGGCCAGACCAGGGCCAACCGAATAAAAAGTAGACAGAGTAATTGAATAGCCCTGCTTGGCTCTGCTTAGCTCTGCTTGGCCCCGCTTGGCCCCACTGTGTAAATTGTGTCTACTGCCTTATTACCTGTGGAAAATCGGACCAATCCAATCGGAGTGTTAAAGGTTAAAGCTTTAACTGGCGCTTACTTCTCAACACTGTAACAGAAAGGCCTATTCTTACTCTCAAGGTAATTTGTATCTATGGTGGGCATCACTTAGCAAAACGTTTGAAGGTGAACAGTTTTGGCAGGTCTGGTCTGTTCTTTAAATGCATGGCTCTTTCCAAAAACATTAACATTTTAGCTGGTTTTACAGAAAGATTTTGTTTGGGAGGAGTATAGTTTTTTTTTTTTGTGTCCTCAAACACTCCTGAGACATATCTCCTATTGTTCCTTTTATGACCACATTTCTATAAAGTGATAGTCCAGGCTGCAGTTAAACCGTCCCCTTTATGTAAATATTTGACATGGGGGAGGAATACTGTACGAGGCCTCTACACTTTTCCAGTGCAGTTCACATTCGTCACAGTAACCTGGCAACCAAACGGTCTTATGTAGAGAGAGGTTGTGTCCAGTCCTCCAATAGGAAGTCCCTTATGCAGGCATCATTTGAATGTAGGCTTTGTTTTGTATGAGGCAGCACGGCCATTCAGTTCTCCTCAGTCATTAAGGTGGCATGTTGTTAAGGGGGCATGTTGTTAAGGTGGCATGTTGTTAAGGTGGCATGTTGTTAAGGGGGCATGTTGTTAAGGGGGCATGTTATTCAGTTCTCCTCAGTTGTTAAGGTGGCATGTTGTTAAGGGGGCATGTTGTTAAGGGGGCATGTTGTTAAGGGGGCATGTTGTTAAGGTGGCATGCTATTCAGTTCTCCTCAGTTATTAAAGTGGCATGTTATTCAGTTCTCCCCAGTCATTAAGGTGTCAAAGTAACTTTTATCTTTGTGTGCTTCTGTTTTGTTCTAGGGAAAGTGGAAGTGGAGCATGTGATCAACAGGAAACTCCAGCTGAAGAGGAAGGCGGAGGTCAGTCCCAAACTAAAGTCTCATCATAAAACAGCTTGTTACATGTTGTTTTATTATCATAAACAGCTTGTTACATGTTGTTTTATTATCATAAACAGCTTGTTACAAACAGCTTGTTACACGTTGTTTTGTTATCATATAGCAGCTTGTTTCAAACAGCTTGTTACATGTTGTTTTATTATCATATAACAGCTTGTTACATGTTGTTTTATCATAAAACAGCTTGTTACATGTTGTTTTATCATAAAACAGCTTGTTACATGTTGTTTTATTATCATTAAACAGCTTGTTACATGTTGTTTTATTATCATAAACAGCTTGTTACATGTTGTTTTATTATCATAAAACAGCTTGTTACATGTTGTTTTATCATAAAACAGCTTGTTACATGTTGTTTTATTATCATAAACAGCTTGTTACATGTTGTTTTATTATCATAAACAGCTTGTTACATGTTGTTTTATTATCATAAAACAGCTTGTTACATGTTGTTTTATCATAAAACAGCTTGTTACATGTTGTTTTATCATAAACAGCTTGTTACATGTTGTTTTATCATAAAACAGCTTGTTACATGTTGTTTTATTATCATAAAACAGCTTGTTACATGTTGTTTTATTATCATATAACAGCTTGTTACATGTTGTTTTATTATCATATAACAGCTTGTTACATGTTGTTTTATTATCATATAACAGCTTGTTACATGTTGTTTTATTATCATAAACAGCTTGTTACATGTTGTTTTATTATCATAAACAGCTTGTTACATGTTGTTTTATTATCATAAAACAGCTTGTTACATGTTGTTTTATCATAAAACAGCTTGTTACATGTTGTTTTATCATAAACAGCTTGTTACATGTTTTATTATCATAAACAGCTTGTTACATGTTGTTTTATCATAAACAGCTTGTTACATGTTTTATTATCATAAACAGCTTGTTACATGTTGTTTTATCATAAACAGCTTGTTACATGTTGTTTTATCATAAAACAGCTTGTTACATGTTGTTTTATTATCATAAACAGCTTGTTACATGTTGTTTTATCATAAACAGCTTGTTACATGTTGTTTTATTATCATAAACAGCTTGTTACATGTTGTTTTATCATAAACAGCTTGTTACATGTTGTTTTATCATAAACAGCTTGTTACATGTTGTTTTATCATAAACAGCTTGTTACATGTTGTTTTATCATAAACAGCTTGTTACATGTTGTTTTATCATAAACAGCTTGTTACATGTTGTTTTATCATAAACAGCTTGTTACATGTTTTATTATCATAAACAGCTTGTTACATGTTGTTTTATCATAAACAGCTTGTTACATGTTGTTTTATCATAAACAGCTTGTTACATGTTGTTTTATCATAAACAGCTTGTTACATGTTGTTTTATCATAAACAGCTTGTTACATGTTGTTTTATCATAAACAGCTTGTTACATGTTGTTTTATCATAAACAGCTTGTTACATGTTGTTTTATCATAAACAGCTTGTTACATGTTGTTTTATCATAAACAGCTTGTTACATGTTGTTTTATCATAAACAGCTTGTTACATGTTGTTTTGATACGGTGCGCTCCAAAGATTCGAATAATGATGTATGGGTCACAAACTGCCCTTACCAGCTTTTTCCTACATACCCATCGATAATGTAGCATAGCAGCGCTGCTGTGTGAGAGTCCTCCTACGTGCATCTACATACCCATCGATAATGTAACATAGCAGCGCTGCTGTGGAGTTGTAATTTTAAATCATGATGTGTGAGTCCTCCTACGTGCATCTACATACCCATCGATAATGTAACATAGCAGCGCTGCTGTGGAGTTGTAATTTTAAATCATGATGTGTGAGTCCTCCTCACGTGCATCTACATACCCATCGATAATGTATATAGCAGCGCTGCTGTGGAGTTGTCATTTTAAATCATGATGTGTGAGAGTCCTCCTACGTGCATCTACATACCCATCGATAATGTAGCATAGCAGCGCTGCTGTGGAGTTGTCATTTTAAATCATGATGTGTGAGAGTCCTCCCACGTGCATCTACATACCCATCGATAATGTAGCATAGCAGCGCTGCTGTGGAGTTGTCATTTTAAATCATGATGTGTGAGAGTCCTCCTACGTGCATCTACATACCCATCGATAATGTAACATAGCAGCGCTGCTGTGGAGTTGTCATTTTAAGTCATGATGTGTGAGAGTCCTCCTACGTGCATCTACATACCCATCGATAATGTAACATAGCAGCGCTGCTGTGGAGTTGTCATTTTAAATCATGATGTGTGAGAGTCCTCCTACGCGCATCTACATACCCATCGATAATGTAACATAGCAGCGCTGCTGTGGAGTTGTCATTTTAAGTCATGATGTGTGAGAGTCCTCCTACGTGCATCTACATACCCATCGATAATGTAACATAGCAGCGCTGCTGTGGAGTTGTCATTTTAAATCATGATGTGTGAGAGTCCTCCTACGTGCATCTACATAGCACTGCCATCATGATGTGAGATGTAACATATCGATAATGTAAATATAGCAGCGCTGCTGTGAGAGTTACGTCATCTACATTTAAGTCATGATGTCATTTTAAGTGATGTGTGAGAGTCCTCCTACGTGCATCTACATACCCATCGATAATGTAACATAGCAGCGCTGCTGTGGAGTTGTCATTTTAAATCATGATGTGTGAGAGTCCTCCTACGTGCATCTACATACCCATCGATAATGTAACATAGCAGCGCTGCTGTGGAGTTGTCATTTTAAGTCATGATGTGTGAGAGTCCTCCTACGTGCATCTACATACCCATCGATAATGTAGCATAGCAGCGCTGCTGTGGAGTTGTCATTTTAAATCCTGATGTGTGAGAGTCCTCCTACGTGCATCTACATACCCATCGATAATGTAACATAGCAGCGCTGCTGTGGAGTTGTCATTTTAAGTCATGATGTGTGAGAGTCCTCCTACGTGCATCTACATACCCATCGATAATGTAGCATAGCAGCGCTGCTGTGGAGTTGTCATTTTAAATCATGATGTGTGAGAGTCCTCCTACGTGCATCTACATACCCATCGATAATGTAACATAGCAGCGCTGCTGTGGAGTTGTCATTTTAAGTCATGATGTGTGAGAGTCCTCCTACGTGCATCTCTACATACCCATCGATAATGTAACATAGCAGCGCTGCTGTGGAGTTGTCATTTTAAGTCATGATGTGTGAGAGTCCTCCTACGTGCATCTACATACCCATCGATAATGTAACATAGCAGTCCTCCTACGCTGCTGTGGAGTTGTCATTTTAAATCATGATGTGTGAGAGTCCTCCTACGTGCATCTACATACCCATCGATAATGTAACATAGCAGCGCTGCTGTGGAGTTGTCATTTTAAGTGATGTGTGAGTCCTCCTACGTGCATCTACATACCCATCGATAATGTAACATAGCAGCGCTGCTGTGGAGTTGTCATTTTAAGTCATGATGTGTGAGTCCTCCTACGTGCATCTACATACCCATCGATAATGTAACATAGCAGCGCTGCTGTGGAGTTGTCATTTTAAATCATGATGTGTGAGAGTCCTCCTACGTGCATCTACATACCCATCGATAATGTAACATAGCAGCGCTGCTGTGGAGTTGTCATTTTAAGTCATGATGTGTGAGAGTCCTCCTACGTGCATCTACATACCCATCGATAATGTAACATAGCAGCGCTGCTGTGGAGTTGTCATTTTAAGTCATGATGTGTGAGAGTCCCCCTACGTGCATCTACATACCCATCGATAATGTAACATAGCAGCGCTGCTGTGGAGTTGTCATTTTAAGTCATGATGTGTGTGAGAGTCCTCCTACGTGCATCTACATACCCATCGATAATGTAACATAGCAGCGCTGCTGTGGAGTTGTCATTTTAAATCATGATGTGTGAGTCCTCCTACGTGCATCTACATACCCATCGATAATGTAACATAGCAGCGCTGCTGTGGAGTTGTCATTTTAAGTCATGATGTGTGAGAGTCCTCCTACGTGCATCTACATACCCATCGATAATGTAACATAGCAGCGCTGCTGTGGAGTTGTAATTTTAAGTCATGATGTGTGAGTCCTCCTACGTGCATCTACATACCCATCGATAATGTAACATAGCAGCGCTGCTGTGGAGTTGTCATTTTAAATCATGATGTGTGAGAGTCCTCCTACGTGCATCTACATACCCATCGATAATGTAACATAGCAGCGCTGCTGTGGAGTTGTAATTTTAAATCATGATGTGTGAGAGTCCTCCTACGTGCATCTACATACCCATCGATAATGTAACATAGCAGCGCTGCTGTGGAGTTGTCATTTTAAATCATGATGTGTGAGAGTCCTCCTACGTGCATCTACATACCCATCGATAATGTAACATAGCAGCGCTGCTGTGGAGTTGTCATTTTAAATCATGATGTGTGAGAGTCCTCCTACGTGCATCTACATACCCATCGATAATGTAGAATAGCAGCGCTGCTGTGGAGTTGTCATTTTAAATCATGATGTGTGAGAGTCCTCCTACGTGCATCTACATACCCATCGATAATGTAACATAGCAGCGCTGCTGTGGAGTTGTCATTTTAAATCATGATGTGTGAGAGTCCTCCTACGTGCATCTACATACCCATCGATAATGTAGAATAGCAGCGCTGCTGTGGAGTTGTCATTTTAAATCATGATGTGTGAGAGTCCTCCTACGTGCATCTCTGCTTCACCACACAGTGAAGGGCAGAGGTGTGAGCAGGAGGCAGTGGCGCTGTGTCCGAGGTCAGGGTCTAAATAACGGGGTTTTCATTTGAAGGTACACCTATCCTCGTGATAGAGGCTTTTTATATATACGATGACACATAAGTCGGCGTTTCAGGTCATAGTTGAGAAGAGAGGTTGTTTATCGCTCGGGGAGAGAGATATGGACGCAGTCTGTGCTTGGTGAAAATTTTTTTTCACAATGTGCAAGACTGTTTTAATACTTAGAAAAATAGATGCTTATGTTTTTATCAAACGTTGTTTGTTTTTAAACACAGCAGTTTATTTATCCATGTTAGGATAATGAATTAGGGTGATTAGTTTCTGCTATACTTGCGGAAAGGTTTAGTAATTTGTTGTCTTGCTTTTGGATCAGGAGACAGAGTGTGGAGGATTGCTGAAGATGCCTTGAATAATATTTTTGCCATGTAGCAGGGTACTCACTAAGGAGAGCTAAAGGGGTTTTATGTAGCAGGGTACTCACTAAGGAGAGCTAAAGGGGTTTTATGTAGCAGGGTACTCACTAAGGAGAGCTAAAGGGGTTTTATGTAGCAGGGTACTCACTAAGGAGAGCTAAAGGGGTTTTTAAGCAGGTTAGCCACTAAGGAGAGCTAAAGCGGTTTTACTACTACCTCTGGGCCTGTGAAGCCTAACATTTATTATAATTCTCCCACTATAAAGGATCAATTACAATAGTTTAGATAACTTTAGAATGTACAATGGTTTCTGGATTGAAAACTCCAAAATGCACTGTAGATGAATCGAATGTGGTCCTTTTTCCCTCCACCATCTTAACCAAAGTGCTATTCACGGTCAGTTCTGTTTTTGTAAGCCAGAATAGACTCCGGTAAAAGAACGTTACATCTGATCAGAACAGTTAGCAGTGTATTTATTGTTGAATGAGCGCATCTGCTGAATGACGCAATGTGTTTCTCCATTGTGGTAGCACCTGAGGAGTGACCTGGTGCGTAAGTTTGACAGCCAGGTGCTGGAGCTCATAGACAGCCTCATAGAGGACTCCTCCAGCCTGCGCCCGCCCTCCACCCCCAACCCCACCCCCACCCCCACCCCCAACCCCAACCCCAACCCCAACCCGCTGTACAACAAGGAGAGGAGCAAACTGGGGTAAATTCATTCTCTCTCTCTTTCTCTCTCTCTGCTCCCTCTCTCTCTCTCTGCTACCTCTCTCTCTCTCTGCTCCCTCTCTCTCTCTCTCTGCTCCCTCTCTCTCTCTCTCTGCTCCCTCTCTCTCTGCTCTCTATCTCTCTGCTCTCTCTCTCTCTTTCTGTCTCCCCCTCTCTCTCTGCTCTGCCTCTCTCTCTGCTCTGCCTCTCTCTCTCTGCCTCTCTCTGCTCCCGCCCTCTCTCTCTTTATCTCTCTCTCTCTATCCCCGAAGACCAGGTGCTACTCTCTCTCTGCTCCCTCTCTCTCTCTGCCTCTCTCTCTCTCTGCCTCTCTCTATTTCTACCTCTCTCTCGCTGTCTGCATCTTTCTATCTCTTCACCCACCTCTTTATCTTCACTCTCTCCATCACAGAGACTTTCTCTCCATCCCTCTTTCATCCCTCCTCTCTTCTCATTGTGTCTTCTATGTTGCCTGTATAGCTGAGTGTTTGTATACAGATCTTACATCCCTCTCTCTATCTCTCCATATTTCTCTCTCTATCACAGAGAATACTAAGTTTAGGTAGCTGCTACTTTCCTTCCTGATCTTGTTACTTCACATTGTGTAGCGCGTCCCATTGGATGAGGTTAAAGGTTGCCACAGTGAGCTCTGACCACACTGTGTGTTAGTGTTGATGGTGTAGTGTTGTCATTGCAGCAGTGAGCACCTGCAGCCTCCACACAGCCAGGCCAAACAGTTTGTCACCCGTCGCTCACTGCTGGAGTAAGTGTGTGTGCGTGTGCGTGTGCGTGTGCGTGTGCGTGTGTCTTAGCATGTTGGTGTATGTTTGTGTGAGTGCGTTAGTGTGTGTTTGTGCTAGCGTGATGGTGTGTGTCTGTTAGCGTGTTGGTGTGTGTCTTAGTGTGTCGGTGTGTTTCTTAGCGTTAGCATGTTGGTGTGTGTCTTAGCGTGTTGGTGTGGGTTTATCCTTTATTTTACGTGTCTGTTTTTTGCTGTTTCTATTGGATTAGGTTAGGTGTGTGTGTGTGTGTGTGTGTGTGTGTCCTAACACCTCCCCCTGTCCTTCCTCAGTGAGCTGTTTGAGGTGAACCACATTCGGACCATCTACCACATGTTCATCGCCCTCCTCATCCTCTTCATCCTCAGCACACTGGTCGTCGACTTCATCGACGAGGGCAGGTCAGAACACACACACACACACACACACACACACACACACACAGAGATTACAGGTCAGGATACTCTCATACAACAGAGTACAGGTCAGGATATTCACATCTTACAGGTGGGGTCATTCAGATTGCATACACAGTAGGAGAGAGAGGGGGAGGGGGGATCGTTCTACAAAGAACAAAGTCCGCTTCTAATGTTCCTGGCCTTAGTAAAAATCTCCAATGTCACAGCCATCAACCTTCATGCACATGTTGCTACTAATGTTGTCCTGTTCTACCTCTCCTTCTCTCCTCCTCTCCCCTGTTCTACCTCTCCTTCTCTCCTCCTCTCCCCTGTTCTACCTCTCCTTCTCTCCTCCTCTCCCCTGTTCTACCTCTCCTTCTCTCTCCTCTCCCCTGTTCTACCTCTCCTTCTCTCCTCCTCTCCCTGTTCTATCTCTCCCCTTTCTTCTCCTTCACTCCCCCCAGGTTGGTGCTGACTTTGACCTGCTAGTCTATTCCTTTGGCCAGCTCCCCTAGTGGTGACCACGTGGATCTGCATGTTCCTGTCTGTGCTGACCGTCCCCTATGCTCTGCTCCAGCTCTGGGCTCTAAACCGCTCCACGTTCTCCAGCCACCCGGGTGTGTGGAGCCTGCTGCTTGGTTCCGTGTTCCTGCTCTACCAGGCTCTGGGCCTGGGTTTCCTTCCTACCTATGTGGTGGTGGTCAACAGCATGCCCCCAGCTTCCTGCTTCATCGTCATCCTGGAGCAGGTGACCGCACGCTTTGGCTTGGCTCGGCACGGCGCTACCTGGCCCGCCCTTCATGACTGGACTCTTTCTGTGTGTGTGTGTGTATGTGTGTGTGTGTGTGTGTGTGTGTGTGTCTCACCAGGTGCGTCTGATGATGAAGGCCCACTCCTTCGTCAGAGAGAACGTTCCTAGATTGTTGGCAGTGGCTCCAGACACACACAGCAGTATGAATCTTTCCCCTCCACCCTTTTCACCTTCCTGTACCATTCTCTGTGTCTTCCTCCTCCATCCAGGGCCACCCCATTCCTCCATCCAGGGCCACCCCATTTCACCCTCCTATCCACCCCCATTTCACCCTCCTATCCACCCCCATTTCACCATCCCGGGCCACCCCATTTCACCATTCCGGCCACCCCCATTTCACCATTTCGGCCACCCCCATTTCACCCTCCTGTCTACCCCCCATTTCACCATTCCGGCCACCCCATTTCACCATTCCGGCCACCCCATTTCACCATTCCGGCCACCCCCATTCCTCCATCCCAGCCACCCCATTTCACCCTTCCGGCCCCCCCCTTTCACCAGTCCGGCCACCCCATTTCACCATTCCGTCCACCCCATTTCACCATTCCGTCCACCCCCATTTCACCATTCCGGCCACCCCCATTTCACCATTCCGGCCACCCCCATTTCACCATTCCTGCCACCCCCATTTCACCCGGCCACCCCATTTCACCCTCCTGTCCACCCCCATTTCACCCTCTCTGTCCACCCCCATTTCCACCCTCCTGTCCACCCCCATTTCACCTTCTAAGCTGAGGAGTAGGAGGGCCTTACAGTTTGTAATTAGTCGTGAAAAGATGAGCAGTGGCAGCATCACTAACCCATTCTAGTTGTTGAATCTCTACATTCCCACTGTGCTGCAGCTCCTGTTCTTCCTCGTCTCCGTCACTACCTCTACTTCCTGTTTGCTCCCACCCTCATCTACAGAGACCACTACCCCAGGTAAGCACACCTTCATCTACATAGACCACTACCCCAGGTAAACACATCCTCATCTACAGAGACCACTACCCCAGGTAAACACCCCTCATCTACAGAGACCACTACCCCAGGTAAACACACCCTCATCTACAGAGACCACTACCCCAGGTAAGCACACCTTCATCTACATAGACCACTACCCCAGGTAAACACATCCTCATCTACAGAGACCACTACCCCAGGTAAACACCCCTCATCTACAGAGACCACTACCCCAGGTAAGCACACCTTCATCTACATAGACCACTACCCCAGGTAAACACATCCTCATCTACAGAGACCACTACCCCAGGTAAGCACACCTTCATCTACATAGACCACTACCCCAGGTAAACACATCCTCATCTACAGAGACCACTACCCCAGGTAAGCACACCTTCATCTACATAGACCACTACCCCAGGTAAACACACCTTCATCTACAGAGACCACTACCCCAGGTAAACACCCCTCATCTACAGAGACCACTACCCCAGGTAATAAACACACCCTCATCTACAGAGACCACTACCCCAGGTAAGCACACCTTCATCTACAGAGACCACTACCCCAGGTAAACACCCCTCATCTACAGAGACCACTACCCCAGGTAAACACACCTTCATCTACATAGACCACTACCCCAGGTAAACACACCTTCATCTACAGAGACCACTACCCCAGGTAAACACCCCTCATCTACAGAGACCACTACCCCAGGTAATAAACACACCTTCATCTACAGAGACCACTACCCCAGGTAAACACATCCTCATCTACAGAGACCACTACCCCAGGTAAGCACACCTTCATCTACATAGACCACTACCCCAGGTAAACACATCCTCATCTACAGAGACCACTACCCCAGGTAAGCACACCTTCATCTACATAGACCAACACACATCCTCATCTACAGAGACCACTACCCCAGGTAAACACACCCCTCATCTACAGAGACCACTACCCCAGGTAAACACACCTCATCTACAGAGACCACTACCCCAGGTAATAAACACACCCTCATCTACAGAGACCACTACCCCAGGTAATAAACACACCCTCATCTACAGAGACCACTACCCCAGGTAATAAACACACCCTCATCTACAGAGACCACTACCCCAGGTAAACACACCTTCATCTACAGAGACCACTACCCCAGGTAAACACCCCTCATCTACAGAGACCACTACCCCAGGTAAACACATCCTCATCTACAGAGACCACTACCCCAGGTAAACATACCCTCATCTACAGAGACCACTACCCCAGGTAAACACCCCTCATCTACAGAGACCACTACCCCAGGTAAACACACCCTCATCTACAGAGACCACTACCCCAGGTAAACACACCTTCATCTACAGAGACCACTACCCCAGGTAAACACACCCTCATCTACAGAGACCACTACCCCAGGTAAACACACCCTCATCTACAGAGACCACTACCCTAGGTAAACACACCCTTCATCTACAGAGACCACTACCCCAGGTAAACACACCCTCATCTACAGAGACCACTACCCCCAGGTAAACACCCCCATCTACAGAGACCACTACCCCAGGTAATAAACACACCCTCATCTACAGAACCACTACCCCAGGTACTCATCTACAGGTCACCCCAGGTAAACACACCCTCATCTACAGAGACCACTACCCCAGGTAAACACACCCTCATCTACAGAGACCACTACCCCAGGTAAACACACCCTCATCTACAGAGACCACTACCCCAGGTAAACACACCCTCATCTACAGAGACCACTACCCCAGGTAAACACACCCTTCATCTACAGAGACCACTACCCCAGGTAAACACCCTCATCTACAGAGACCACTACCCCCAGGT
>JAPMUY010010551.1:0-12219 GCA_026901105.3 Galaxias olidus
CGCACTGTATTGTGGATATCCTGTTGCTATTTTTAGTTTTACCAAGAATGAATAGGCTAACATATTTCAAATACGTTTTAATTAATCTACAACCAGTCTTCGTAATGTGTTACCATATCTCACACTAACATATATTCCACTGAGAAATAACCGTAAATTGTGATGGGGTGCGGGTCTGTAAATCGGAGAGAATATCTTGCTCTGGTGGTTGGCGGGTGGATGACTCATGTCTACGTACGGATTTGGATTACGTCAGAGCCTATCCGCACACCACTAGTTTACAGGCAAATAGACTAATTGTGGGGATGGAATGATGTGCTAACCAATATTTTTGACAGAAAATGTGCCATATGAGATTAACCTTTGACAACTTTAATCATTTAGGCTTTGGACTTCTGGCCAGCCAAATGTAATGTACTACTTTTAATAATAATGGAACAAAAATAAAGTCCTCTCTTTCTCTCACACACACACACACACACACACACACAAACACAAACACACTAACTTCACATGCCTGTTTAGTTGCCGGCCCCTAAGTCACTACAAATTTTGAAATAACTAAATCTAAAGATAATAATTTTTTCCACTCTCATCAATAGGCAAACATAGGCGTGCACATACTGCTCCCTTGTGGACTTTTCTTTTCCCCTTGCTTGATTCCAAAAGCATAATTCCTTAACATGCATGGTAGCATAATTAACTATGTCGTTAAAATAAGGTAACGTTAAAACCCCTTCCATACATGGCACATTGCTACCTATCTAGGCCATATACAATCCCTAATATCTGCATTGCAATTACTTGGCCCAACCATTGAACTATAAAAGAATCCAACAGGCCACAAAGCTAGGTAGCTAACGAGTTGAATTTTTTACGTCTGTGTTTGCAGACAGCAACACTGATACAAATTAGGTATCGTTAGATAATGTTAGCGCTAGCTGGCGATATGGGACAGAAATATTTAAGTAGCTAAATTTAAGTAGCTGTATTTAAAAAACTATCAAAACTAGAAAATGCATTTCCCTGAGCAAATGCGATGTGGTTGCGTTTCCACCATCAGAGCGACCAGGCGTGGCCAGCCCCATAAAATAACCGTTGCAGCACTACTACGTCCTTGTGTGTTGGTGGATAGCGCTGAACTGACCACAAGTGTAAACGCCCACTTGGGGAGAGTTGCAACATCTGACTTCTTCCATTCATATAAATATTGTGAACTAAATGTCATATGTAGTCATCTTTAAATTGCATGGGTAATTAGAAGACAGATATAAGTTTAATATATACAAGTTTGGCTGGTCTATGTCAATTAGTCTCAGAGTAACAGAGAAATGCAGAAAGTGTTGCAACCGTCCCCAGTCTCCCCTACGTCCTCATGTTAGCTTAACCTTCCTTTTAAGGCATCTGCCGATCGAATCACAAGTGGACAGCGCTGCAGACATAAAATCAGCAGTAGTTTTTTGTTTTAAGTGTTAATACTTGTTCAATACTGGTTATTTTACCATTGAAATACATTTTAAATAATCTTAATGAAACTGTGCTGCCGCCTGTTTAAATAGCCTAAGTGTATCAGCCAGTCTGTTCTGTTCATTCTGACTGCTTTGTATTACTGGATTTGGTCGTTTCGATCGCGCTGCGGTAACAAATAAAGGAGTTCGTTTTGCAGCAAGCAATTATAGATAGATAGGATAGAAATCAGAACTGCATGCGGCCAAAAGTCGACCTAATAATAAGTAGAAAAAGAATGACTTTGCAATTTCAGTATGTGAGCGTCATCACTGACGCATCATCACATAATTACGGTTTGGCTTGCAGATAACTGCAAAGTTTGACAAATATGGCCTACAGATGTTTACGGGAAGGACAGACAGCTTTCACTTTAATACACTCAGTTCCCCTTTAGCATGAAATCTCCGCCCAATGTTTGTTCATTCAGTTTTGTATTTTGTAGAGCTAATTGACAAACTGAGCAGACTCAGCTGTGCCTCTTTAGTGATACCAAGTTAAATCACAACATTGAAAAAGGAAAATTAAGACATGGTTGCTTTGAGGTTAATACAGAAAATCATTAAAACAAATAGAAATACAAATGCATAGCAGGATAGGGGAACACTGTGTTAGGAAACGCTACGCTAGCTGGCTTATCCATAATACTGACTCTTCTTGTAGATCTTAATTAATGAAAAAAACACAAAACAAGTGAACTGGCCTAAGTTTACTTTAAACAAACTAAATTAGCTGTATTGTGTAATATGTATATTGATAAGTTTCTAATTTAGTTTGTTAGCTAACCCCCGTGTAGCCTTCATGTGTCATTACTTAGCCCCAGTCATTACTTACTAGCCCTGTTTACACAACAAACACATTTTATTGAATTGAGAGTAGGCCACTTACTGCTACAGCGTACTCGTACTAAATCCAATCCCGTTGAGAGGGGGGGCGTGGTTTTCTATACCCAATCATTTCAATCAAATAATAACCAAGACAGTCTGTACAAACGTAACAACATGCAAATACATAACATTAACGCTAGATATCGGTATATGACCGTGAAATCTCTCTCCCAGTCAAAACCCTCTCCCCAGTAATTTCAATGGGGCCAAAAACTGATTAAAAATAATAATTAAAAATATAACACGTGAACTGATCAGCTGTATGTAAGCGCAATAGACTGCAATACCCAAGACATGTGGGCACTGGAATGGAATCGATTGGGTCAAAACTGCGGGCGTAGATAAGGGGCCAAAAGCAGGCCTAGATATAATAATAATAATAATAATAATAATATGACTTTCCGGTAACAGTATGTGATTGCATGACACAATCACATATTAACGAACCTGTCTCGACTTCCAACAGGTTAACCTCAATACTAGCTGGCTCAACACTACCGGCTCGCCTGACGTTATTGGATATTTAGCTTAGACAGTGCGAAAACTATTTTAAGACCCAGTCATTGTCTTAATGGGTTTTTTTTCTGTTGCATGAAACAAAACCTCAAAGGCTGCCCGCTAATGTGGCTGGTAGATTGACAAATATACCTTCCAATGCCAAAATTCACCCGCACATGGCAGATTGGCAGGTGTTAATTTCAGGCCCTGATTTATATAATAAACACCTGGCGTCCGTGTATCTATGAAATATTTGCCACGCAAAATATCGCAAAACTGTGCTGTTTTGATTTTTCCCTCACCCCTACAAAATACATTACCGACATGCTAATACAGTATGAACCCTCGAGACCCATCAGGTCATGTGGAACAAAAGATTAAGGGAACACTCAATCACCACAGTATAAACACCCAGTCATCAATTAAACTTCTGGGAAATCGACCTGTCCAGTTAGGAAGCGTAAGTCATTGTGAATCGAATTCACCTGTTTTGGTGCAAATAAAAGCGACAACAGGTGGACAGGAGAGGCAACAGTAAGACAACCCCCAAAAAGGGAATGGCTTTGCAAGTGGTGACCACGGACCATTTCTCTCTCCTGATCCTGGGTTCCTCCTGGTGCAGGACAATGCCCGGCCTCGTGTGTATAGGCAGTTCCTGGATGACGACGGCATTGATTACATTGACTGGCCCTCACGTTCCCCAGACCTGAATCCAATTGACCACATCTGGAACGTTCTGTATCGGCGCATCGGACGCCGCCAAGTAGCGCCACAGATTGTCCAAGAGTTTACTGATGCCCTGGTCCAGGTCTGGGAGGAGATCCCCCAGGACACCAGCCCCCATCTCATCAGGAGCATGCCCAGATGTTGTTGGGAGTGCATACAGGCACCTGGGGGCCACACACACACAACTGAGCCACATTATGAGTTGTCGTGATGAAATTTACGCCAGTTGGATCAGCCTGGGACTTTGATTTTCGGTGCGATTTTTAATCCAGCCCTCAATGGGTTGATGAGTTTTGGCTTCCATTGACCATTCATACATCATTTTGTACTCACTGAATTACACAATGTACATCAATAAAGATTTTCAACTTGAATATTTCGTTCGAGATCCACTGTGTGATTTAAGTGCTCCCTTCATTTTTTGAGCAGTGCATTTTGGGTCAATCTGACCACGTCATTGTTCACCCGATTCCTACATTAAAAAAAAAGCTCTGGAACCGGTTGAGAGGAAATCATAGAAATGAAACAGTGAAGCTGTTGAGGATCTTTGTGTGTGATTGGACTGGTCTGACGGGATGTTTTCAGGTCTGCCAACAAAAGTCTGGATGAGTACAAAGAGGCTGTGACGTCCTAAATCAGTTTTGGTGAGTACTGCCGTGTACCAACACAAACCAGGTTTAGCAAGGCGGTGAGTGAGGCTAAATTACTGTACTCCAAGAGATTCCAATGACTCTGCTTCTGTCTGCAGAGGTCTCAGATGGATCATCAACAAACTTAAAGTCCCCTAATCCATTAACAACCTGCGTCTGACCAACGACCTGAATGAGTTCTACTGTCTCTTTAAAAGACAGTGGGACAGTCCTCACACCATCCCTAATGGCTACAGCCACCATCTCCATACCCCCAGCTCCTCAGGTGCTGAGGCTTCTGCTCAACTGTCCACCTCATACCCCTTTTCCACCAAGCTAGTTCCAGGGCTGGTTCAGAGCCAGTGCTTATCACGTACCAGTTCTTGGCGTTTCGTTTGTCGTTTGGGCTAGTGCTGCTGGGAAAGCGGAGAAGTATACTGGAGTATATAGTGACGTAATGAAATAGCCTTTGGAAAAGCAAACGGTTCTCAGAAGGTTGAACTAATCGCAAACCGGCTCTAGCACGGAACTAGCACTAGATTTGTGTTGGTGGAAAAGGGGCAGAGACCCCCCAACCCGAGAGACGTTAACAGGCTGTTCAGAGTCTTCTACTATGAAGCACTGTGATGAGCAGCTGTCTCTGTATGTTCACTGACATCCACACCTCACTGGCGACATGCTAAATGCCAGCGTGCTTCAAAACCTCAACAATTGTCTCTGTCCCCAATAAAACAAGGATTACAAGATTTTGCAGAACTGCAGTTTGCCTACAGAGCCAACAGGTCAATGCAATCAATATGGCCCTTCATTTGATCCTACAGCAGCTGGACTACCCAGGTACCTATGCCAGGGTCCTGTTTGTGGACTTTAGATCCACTTGACACCATCATCCCAGCTCTGCTGCAGGACAAGCTCTCCCAGCTAAGTGTTCCTGACTCCACCCACCCTTTGCCTTGCAATAGTTTGATCCACTACAATGCGTGCGTCGTAATCTGCCAGGGACAGAGAGCCCGCAGTTCAACCACTATACAATAAAACACGTTGAATCGTCCCCAGCCATCATCTTCACTGTGTTAAGTTACAGCTCACTCTTTATGTTAGTGGGTAGCTGACGTTTAGCCTAACCAGTGTTTGCCGCTGTTTGAATTTGAGTCAATTGTCGAAGCTAGCTGTGCACTGTAGTATTCCTTAGCGGTACCATCTGAAAGGCACAAAATTAGCCTATCTAACATGAAGTTTGTCCAGTCAATCACAGCATAGTGTTTTCATTTTATGTTGACAGAACATGGCACAAAAAAGACATAAGATCGTTTTTCACCACACCTGCTCAAAAATGCAAAGTAAGAGAACCATTGCCTTGTAGCTTAATATCTCAGACTAGTTGATAATCTTTATAAGAAAAATTTGAAATACTAATAAAAATGTTTCATAATGATGTCCAAGAAGGCAGTAGATAGGCCTGCAACAGAGCAGGGACAAACTTTCACAGACAGGGAGCCTCAAGTAAGTTTGTTGAGATTTTGTTTGGCAACATTAAGAAAGGTTATCGCTCTTGTAAAATAGGGACCTAATTGGACAATGCCATGGATAACAGACTGGATGCCATGGATGACAGACTGAGTCAGTGAGGGTGGTAAAAGGGAAAGTGCCATGCAGGGAGAGAGACTTCAGATGATAGTAACATATCATGACAGGGCCAGGTATAGGAGGGAAGTGTCACAGCATTGTCCAGTTATCTCAGTGATGGCACAAATACAGGCACAGCCCTTATCAGCCACACCCACAATTTATAGAACCACAAACTCTTGCCAACAAAGTGTTGATGTTTACTTGAAGTAAAGTGGTACCTAGATAGAAAATCCCGTCTCTGATTAATGTATTAAAAAAAATGTATGTTTGAAAAATGTCTTTACCCAGAGCGTTTTGGCATATACTGTTCCATTATTCAGATTGTTATGAATTCACCCATGTTTACCAGCCAAACATTTTTTGATTAGGGCACAGCTAAACGTAAACATATTTTGATGTACAAAGTACAACTACCCTCTATTTAAAAAAGGAAAACTATTCCTTTAATCAACAGGATTTGTGATTGAGTGAGTTGGCATTTCATTTTTAGGTATCTGAGACTGAGAGGACAGCATTTGAGAGGGCAGAGATAAGCAGTGAAGAGATAGCCACAACTGAGGAAGGGTCTTCAGTAGCTGATCCAAAACCATACCAGCCAGACTCTAAGATCATTGTGTCTCAGAAGTTGCCTGATTGAACTAAGATTTTAGGCACAGTCGTATCAGGATTTTCCTTGGCTCCATTTCGTCTCAGGGGTTGAGGGAGCTCTGTGCTTTTAGTGTGGCAAAGCATTTAAAAACCAAACCTCACCGCATGCAAAAAACAGATTTATTTTCTCTGGTTTTAAAAACTGGAAGAAAGCACGAGAAAGGTTTGCATTGCATGCCAGATTCGAATGTCACAAAACAGCCATAACAACGCAAATCTATGAGACTAGATCAGTGGATGTACAGTTGTGTAATGTACAGGCATCACAGCAACAGGAGGCAAGAACCTGTTTGTTAAAAATAATAAGTAATGTGTAGTTCTTGCCAAGACAGGGTTTAGCTCTAAGAGGGCATGTTGACAGTGAGGGAAACTTTGCTCAGCTACTAAAATACAAGTCTCAAGATGACCCTCCAGAATTAGAGATATTGCAGATAGCATAAGGTCACTTCCACAGCTGCAGTTTTATGTGATGACGGATGGCACACAAGATGTGTCAGGGAAGGAGCAGGAAGCAATCTGTCTCAGATATGTTGATCATGATCTTGTTCGTGAGGAATTTGTTGGCCTGTATGAAGTGTCTGACGACAGGACAGAATCTCACGAAGGTTCTTATGGATGTTTTTGCTCTGTCTTAATTTGTCGATCACTGGGTTGAGAGGGCAGGCCTACGATGGTGCCGCAAACATGGCAGGGAAACATTCAGGAGCTAGGCTATTATCAAGCAAATGCAACCACCTGCCCTGTATGTCCATTGTGGACCTCATTCAGTGAACCTAATTACACAGCAAGCATACAATGATTCTCCTGTAGTCCGTGACTCTTTGCAGTGAGTTCATTAACTGGGGGTTTTGTTTGGCCAGTCAAGGAAAATTAAGTCAATTTTCCAATCTATAGCAAAATCAGAGTGGGACAGTTCAATCTATCAGGCCTCTGCGTCCCACCAGAGGGACAGTGCGCACAGGTGCCATTCATTCAGTGCTGAACAAGTATTCTGTGTTAACTGCTTTAGAGGAAATGGCATCTGGTAAGTCAGATTCAGCCAGCAGGGCAAATGGCTTGCTTGATAGATTTCAAAAGGGCAATGTGCCCTTTGGTCTCTTGCTTGCTTTAGAGGTTACAGAGGAATTGGAACGACTCAATATTTTTGCTTCAAAGTCGTACGCAGACCATAGATGGTATGCTTGCTGTTGTCCCCTTTGTAAAGGACACCACAGATAAAAAAATAACACAAGAAAGGTTTCAAGTCGTCTACAACAAAGCATCATAGATGTGTGATGCCCTCAACCTGTTTCCAATTGAAATGCCTCGTGTCCGCAACCCACCGAAGCGCCTGGCTGGTCAGGCAATGGCACGTTCCTGCTTCTACAGCTGACTATTTAAGAACAGAATACTTTAAGGTTCTGGATGTTGTGAGTACTCAATTTACAGAACATTTTGAAAGTGAAGGCTTGCTTATGATCTGTAAACTTGAAAACGTACTGTTGACAGGAGTGACAGATGATGTGGTGCAATACCAAGAATTGAACAGGGTTTCTCTCAATGTGCAGTAAGCAATGTTTAAGTCCAAGTAAGACTTTCAGTCAAGTGGTGAAGCTGCAGCCATTCTACAAGGAATGTTTCCGGAGGTTTGGAACACGTTTGGGTGCTTCGGTTAGGCTTGATAATGAGGCTGACATTTTGCGTTTGTGTGTAAAGGACAATCTCACTCAAAAAATGACTTGTTACATTTAAAATTATAATTATTTTTAGCATAAGTTGACAAAACAAAAGTGATAATAGGTTATGTAGTTACTAGATCTGCCAGGGGTCAAACGTTTCATATTTATATCTTGTAAACCTGAGTTTTTAGAAAAAGTTTGTTTTGTTTTGTAAATAAGTATCATTACTAAAGTATTATTATTTGAAATCTTTTTGTTTACTGTTCATGTTAAAATGTAATGAGATCATTTTATAAAGCTGGTCAAAAACAAATATCGCACTCCTGAATATTCTGTCCCCCTCACCTCTGGTGGCTATGCCCCTGGTTCTTTTAATAACATCTTTTAAATTTAGCTATTTACTTCTGTCCCATATCGCCAGCTAGCGCTAACGTTACCTCATTTGTATCAGTGTTGTTGTTGCTGTCTGCAAACACAGACGTAAAAAGTTCAACTCGTTAGCTACCTAGCTTTGTTGCCTGTTGGATTCTTTAATAGTTTGATGATGGTTGGGTCAAGTAATTGCAATGCAGATAATAGGGATTATATATAGCCGTAGCAATGAGGCATGTAAGGAAGGGGTTTTAGGGGTTTTAACTTTACCTTATTATAACGACATAGTTAATAATGTTTCCATGCATGATAAAGAATTATACTTTCGGAATCAAGGGGAAAAGAAAGTGCACAAGAGAGCCGAGTGTGCGCCTGTGTTTGCCTATTAACCAGAGTGAAAAATATTCTGTAGATCTTGTTATTCTAAATTTGTTGTCAGTGACTTAGTTGGGGACTAGTAACTAAACTTGGACAGACTACACCAATACTACGCATTTTTTTTTGTTCGAAAATGTTTAATTATTTTTGTTTTGTATTATTTCATGTTTCATGAATGACCTTCTAAACAGGACACTGCTGCAAAAGAGGCTTTGTCTGAGTCAGTCAACCCTGTATTAGGGATGAGCATATTAGGCCATATTGATATTCTATGAAAAATATTTCGGTTAGTCGATTAACCGAAATAAAAAGATCATATGGAAAAAAACAATATATATATTTATTACATATGTATTTTTTTGTATTTTTATTGTATTTTTTCTCTCTCGCTATAGCGCACTTGTAGCCTGAAGGGCTTCCGTGATCTGGCCTTCGCTACATAAACATATTCCTTTTCCAATTTCTGAACATTTCTTACTCTGACACATTTGGACAGATTTTCTTTGATCTCTGAGTGGAGAGTCGGCGCTATAAAGCGCATGTGTTTGGATCGGTGATCTAACGCACTAGCATAGAGCGCTCTCGTGCCTTCAGTTGGAGCGCTGCCTGCAAGTTTAATGATGTGGAAAGCAGGGAAAATGTATCTAATGCATTGAAATTGTGCATTTTCTTTCTACTTTTTACATATTTCAATGGCATTGGTGTACACGTTATAAACAGTATCAAAATCGCTAAAGAATAATATTTAAATTACCTTTAGGCAAAAATATAAATAAATAACTGCAGCTATATTCGAACACCCACATCATTTCAAATAATCGTGCCCATCCCAACCCTGTATATACAAATTAAATAATAATACATAATTATTATCTCTCCTGGACAACATTTTGCACATTGCACACTCAACGAAACTAATACATTGTACAGCTCTTTTTGGGAAAAAAAATTATCACGTGTCTTACTTGTATTTTGTATCTTCGTATTTATCTTATTGTTAGTGTTTTTCACTGCTGTCCACATCACCAAGACAAATTCTATATATTTCTATCGTATTTGTTAAACCTACTTCACAATAAATCTGTGCCTGAACTCACCTACAACTGAGTTTGAACTGTTTGATGATGTTACTGATCTTCTCAAAGCGGTGAGCATCACGCTGCTCTTTGCACTGATAATGAGATATCACCTGTAATACAGATTACATAAAAATATCATACTAAGTGTTCTCGGAGAACAAACTTAAAGTTCAGTTTTTGCATAAACCATGCCAAAGGAATTCCGTATCCCCTTACCAGAAAAGTGGCTCTTTCAAACAAAAGAACCTCATCGGCCTCTATAATCTGAGCAAAATTGCGCAGGTTCGTCTCAAGTTGCTGTACATTTGGGATCAGCTGGTACACAATACTGGACCATGCCTGACAAAATAGACAAAAAGAAAATGAGTGAGGTATGAGGAAGTTAGTTATCCTATTGTATTACAATTTTACCATAGATTTAAAATTTTCTTCAAAATTAATTACCTTATACAAAGTTTCATCCCAGATTGACGTTCTGAAGCAAGTGCAAGCAAGCGGTCTAGACAATCTCCTCAGATCCTCTTCACGCTCTTTAAATATCTGAATGTCAAATGAGCCAATAGGTCACATCAATAGAGGTGTTACTAACACACCCAGAAGCCAGGTAAGTACTATGACTAAAATAACAGTTCAGAGAGAAGGGGCATTTTGCCCGGTTAAATGCCATTGGATTTTGGGAGATTTTTTTTACCAATTTCAATTATGGTGAAGTGTTGTGAATTATTTTATGTTAATGATATATTGTAAAGTTTACTCTTTTTGTGTTTGTTAAGAGTAAAGCAAAGCTCACCAAGTCCCTCTGGTCCTCCTGGACCAGATCCATTTTGTGAACAAGGCAGAAGACCTTGGCATCAGGGGAGTTCTGAAGTATGGCTTCCAAACAAGACTGGTAGTAATGCATGTCCCTCTCGAGCTCACGGCTCTCAACATCAAAGACATAAATCAGCACCTCTACGTTCCGAAAAATATTGTCCCTTTGGCTGGTGAAGTAGTTCTCCATGAATGTTTCCTGTCTGATGGATAAAGAAAACATTTAATTGGTGAATCCCACTTCAAGAACTTTCCAACATAACATTTGAGGGTGCAAAGACATAACCTACCCTCCACAGTCCCAAAGGTTAAGTACCAGATTTCCAAGAAAACGCACATGGGAGTGCTCAACATCAACTACAATGTAAAAAAAAAAATAGAAAAAAACATTTGTGAAATTGATGGCCGAGTCCAATGATGTCAAGTTAACGGTGTCCATTTATGCTGTTAAATGTTATGTTTAAATTCTTACTAGTGGCTCCAAGGCGACGAGTGTCTCGAGCTATGTAATTGGCAAATATAATTGATCTCATGCTCGTTTTACCAGATCCACTCTTGCCCATTAGCAATACCTGATTAGAAGAATATAAAGTACAATAAACAAAAGCCAGTGAGTGTGTTAGTTTTGAAATTATGAAAGATTAGAATGTTGTTTCACCTTTTTCTTCATGGCTGTGCTTGACATCCCCTTAACAGGACGGAACACTTCCAACTCCAAAGTCGTTTAAACTTCTCTAGGCTGGAGCTCTTCTTCTTGACGAACAGGATAACTAGAAATGCAGCAAAACATAATAGGATAGTTGGGGTAACTGTAGCTAACAGGGGTGCAATGGTTCGATAAGCCCTCGATTCAGTTTATATCACGGTTTATTGTTTGGTTCAGTAAAAGACAGTTGGTTCCGCCAGCTGTAGAACGCTAGCGCGGACCCACTGGAAATTAATTGAATAATAATAATAATAATAATAATAATAATAATTCTTCATTTTATTTATATTTATAGCGCTTTTCTAAAACCCAAAGTCGCTTCACAGCATCAACATAGATAACATGACACAAATAAACAACTAGACTGAAATAGTTAAACAGACAGACAGCAACAACATTTCTAACTATATGTAAGCAAAAGGATAGTATCAGTTAAAGAAAGGGACCGGATTCTAAACAGAGATAACTAGGGTATGCTAGGGTGAAAAGATATGTTTTAAGGTGGGTTTGAAAGATTGACAGCGAGTTGGAATTACAAATTAGAGGAGGGAGAGAGTTCCAAAGTTTAGGTGCTGCCCTAGAAAATGCATGCTCCCCAAAATGCTTTAGTTTTCCTTTTGGAATGACCAATTGCCCGTCTGCAGCGGAACAAAGTGTCCGAGTAGGATGGTATGGGATTTTAGCAATGTTTCT
>JAPMUY010010552.1:10000-12072 GCA_026901105.3 Galaxias olidus
ACTTCAAAACACACAAACTAACAGACACGCACACAAACACACATACAAACTAACAGATACACACACACACACACACACACACACACACACACAAACTAACAGACACACACACACACAAAGGTGGCTCTGGCACCCCGCCGACCAGAAGCAGGTGGCCACGGCAACCTAACCGTCTGTCATTCTAGAATATTCCGTGTGATTCCGGAACCAATTAGAATACCATCGGAACGAGCTGCTCTCAGCGTTCAGCTCACAGCTGCTACAAGGGAGGCATCTGTACCTATCAGAGAGACCTACGGACAGACAGACAGACAGGGGAGGCACCTGTACCTATCAGAGAGACCTACGGACAGACAGACAGACAGACAGACAGACAGACAGACAGACAGACAGACAGACAGACAGACAGGGGAGGTATCTGTACCTATCAGAGAGACCTACGGACAGACAGACAGACAGACAGACAGGGGAGGTAGCTGTACCTATCAGAGAGACCTACAGAGAGACAGACAGACAGACAGACAGACAGACAGACAGACAGACAGACAGGGGAGGCATCTGTACCTACCAAAGAGACCTACGGAGAGACAGACAGACAGACAGACAGACAGACAGACAGACAGACAGACAGACAGAGACCTATGGACCGACAGACAGACAGACAGACAGACAGACAGACAGACAGCCGACAGACAGACAGACAGACAGACAGACAGACAGACACTTCACGTGAGGGGGTGAAAGACCTATGGACAGACAGACAGATAGACAGACAGACAGACACTTGACGTGGGGGGGGTAAAAGACCTATGGACAGACAGACAGACAGACAGATGAAATAAATAAATAGTGAGTGATAGAGAGAGAGAAAAAGAGAGAGAGAAGGTAGGAGAATGAGAAAGAAAGAAAGAGATAGAGAAGGAGAGAGAGAGGGGGATTACAGGTGAACGATCAACAGGGCAGAGACCACTGTGATAGGTCCTATCATCTCAGAGTGTGTGTGTGTGTGTGTGTGTGTGTGTGTGTCTATGCTATGTGTGTGTGCGTGTGTGTGTGTGTCTATGTGTGTGTGTTCATGTGTGTGAGTTTATGTGTCTGTGTCTATGTATGTGTGTTTATATGTGTGTGGCTATGTGTGTGTGTCTATGTGTGTGTGCAGGCGTGTGTGTGTATGTGCGTGTGTGTGTGTGTGTGTGTGTGCGGGCGTATGTGTGTGTGTGTGTGTGTGTGTGTGTGTGTGTGTGTGTGTGTGTGTGTGTGTGTGTGTGTGTGTGTGTGTGTGCGAGTGAGCATGTGTGTGAGGCACTTTCTGAGGGCGTTATCTGGTAGTGAGCCTCATTAACATAGAAATTACTTCAGGAAGTGACAGAGAAAAGTGAAACACTTTCTTCAGGTGGAGAAACAGACAGGAGAGGGGAGACGGGGGAGGGGTGGGTGAGAGGGACGGGGGAGGGGTGGGTGAGAGGGATGGGGGATGGGGAGAGTTGCAGGGGGCTTCGAAACCAAAGAGGGGAAAAGGGGGGGGGGGGCAAGAGGAGAGAGAGTGAGAGAAATAGAAAGAGACACCTTCAGGGTTTTGTGTTGGGCGAGGAGAAGAAAGAGGGGGAAAAGGAGAAAGAGGGGGGAGAGAAAGAGGGGGAAAAGGAGAAAGAGGGGGAAAGGAGAAAGCAGGGGCTGACAAAGTCATCTGTGCCGACATCCTCAATGTATTACAACCACAATAGGAGTCACTGCTGTCTTATCCTCCAAACTAGACTGTTTATAGCAGTCATAATTAACACACTAAACTAGTAGACTACCTATAGCAGTCATAATTAACACACTAAACTAGTAGACTACCTATAGCAGTCAGCATTAACACACTAAACTAGTAGACTACCTATAGCAGTCAGCATTAACACACTAAACTAGTAGACTACCTATAGCAGTCAGCATTAACACACTAAACTAGTAGACTACCTATAGCAGTCAGCATTAACACACTAAACTAGTAGACTTTCTATAGCAGTCATCATTAACACACTAAACTAGTAGACTATCTACTGTAGTCAGCAATAGTGCACTAAAGTAGT
>JAPMUY010010554.1:0-12089 GCA_026901105.3 Galaxias olidus
ATACATTATACTGTCTTGTCCCAATAAAGAACATTTTGTTTTCTTCGTATTACTTGGTGTGTAGTAAAAAACAGACGGTCTATGGTTACCACAATGTTTCACTAATCCAAGATAACAATGGTATGAGGACAGTCTGTATAGAGATTAAAAGTGTGATTCTGTTATAGTATGTGACTATACTAACCTCAGGTGGTTGAGGACAGTCTGTTTAGAGTCTAAAAGTGTGATTCTGTTAGGCTCTCTCTGTTATACTCTCTGACGCTGTTATAGTATGTGACTATACTAACCTCAGGTTGTTGAGGACAGTCTGTTTAGAGGCTAAAAGTGTGATTATGTTATAGTAAGTGACTATACTAACCTCAGGTTGTGGAGGACAGTCTGTAAGTGTGGCTCTGTTATAGTATGTGACCATTCTAACCTCAGGTTGTTGAGGACAGGCAGTCCCCTGACTGTGACGCGCGGACAGTGCGAGATGTCCAACTCTTCCAGAGTGTCCTGGAAGACGTGCAGTCGGGACAGGAACCAGTCGTCCACCTCAGGACAGCCGCGGAGGGACAGACTCCGCAGGGATCGCTGGCTCACTGGAGGACAAAGAGGAGGAGGGAGGACAGTGGAACAAATCAGAAAGGAAGAATTACTGGTTGATTTAAAAAAAAAAATTAAAACAAATGAAAAAGATAAGCATTGCACTAACACAAAGTCTGACCTTAGATCTATATATACAGTGCTGTGAAAAAGTATTTGCCCCCTTACAGATTTCTTCTGTTTTTACTTTTTTGTCACACTTACATTTTTCAGATCATCAAACAAATATTAATATCAGACAGACAACCTGAGGGAATACAAAATGCAGTTTTTAAATGATGATTTCATTTATTAAGAGAAAAAAAGCTATCCAAACCAACCTGGCCCTATGTGAAAAAGTAATTGCCCCCTAAACCTAATAACTGGTTGTGCCACCCTTGGTGGCAACAACTGCAATCAAGCGTTTGTGATAACTGGCAATGAGTCTTTCACACCGCTGTGGAGGAATTTTGGCCCACTCTTCTTTGCAGAATTGGATAATGGCTCTCACTGTGGTTCGCTGGAGTCCCAAAGTCTTAGAAATGGCTTTGTAACCCTTTCCAGAATGATAGATGTCAATGACTTTGTTTCTCATCTGTTCTTGAATTTCTTCAGATCCGGGCATGATGTGTTGCTTTTTGAGATCTTTTAGCCTACTTCATGTTGTCAGACAGGTTCTATTTAAGTGATTTCTTGATTCTACAGTTCTGGCAGTAATCAGGCCTGGGTGTGGCTAGTGAAATTGAACTCAGCTTTCCAAAAAATATGGTTAATCACAGTTAATTCATGAATTAACAAGGGGGGGCAATTACTTTTTCACATAGGGCCAGGTTGGTTTGGATAGCTTTTTTCCCTTAATAAATGAAATCATCATTTAAAAACAGCTTTTTGTATGTATATATATATATATATATATATATATATATATATACACAGTATATACACGCACGCACGCACGCACCCATATATATATAAAGGGCAGGCTTTATAGATATTATATATAATTCTAGCAGGTTCTTTACCAAGGTTTTCCAGTCCATTGTAGCTGATAACAGTGTTGCTCACATCTACTTCCTCAATGACACTGTCCTTTTGGTTCATGAAGTCATAGCTAAACTTTCCCCTTTTGTCACAGCGGAACCAGTCTGACTGGCCTGCGTACCTAGGGGACATGATAAGAAGGAGCACGCTCATGTTAAAGCATTAGAATATTCAGAAAGGATTTTAGATATACATAGATTCACCAAGGTTAGGGTTAGGTTAGACCAAGCTAACCACACATACGATCATGCTTGCATTGATGCCTATGCGTTGTTAAAATTACTTTACTGTGTGCGTGTGTTTGTGGGTGAGAGCTTACCTAAATCCTCCCTTCAAGCTAAGGATGTAGTATGCTGCCGCTATGTTGTTCCCAAAGTTCTTCTGAGCATAATCAAATAAACTGAAAAAAAAAATTACTCTCAAGGAAGGCTGTCTGTGGACATGCAGGAATTAAGAGATTTTTTTGTTTATTTTTGTTTCTGGAGCATATAAAACGCATTAGTCCGTGCAATGAAAACAACAGGCCATTTTACATAAAGTGCTTCTATAACCTGGCAGGACAGGGTATAAGGTATATGACAGGTTACAAGGACAGGAGTAAGGTTAGGTTATAAGACAGGTTAAAAGGACTGGAGTGAACAATACCCAAACAGTTAAATTACAGAGCTTAGCAGCCATCGTTCCACCATGCGAAAAGCTACGTGGTGAATAGAAACAGAGTTTGATATGGCGATAAGTGAACAAGACTGGGATCGTGTGAGAGCTTGAGCATCGATGCCACATTTCTGTGCTGTATAACTTTTTAACATGCAGACCGACCAGGCAAGTCATATCAAGAAGTAGAAAGGCGCCATATAAGTGCTTGACCATGGGCCTTACGTATTCTTTTGCCGTATGCCTCGTTTACTGAGCCATGATGTCCAACTGATGATCGCTTCGATGTCATAGAAACGCTTGCTCAGGTAGAGGAGCATCCTGGTGTGCAGAGGGGGAGGGGCTACTGGAGCGGAACTCAACTGTTGCCGTGCAACCAGCGTACCTGACAATCGTCTGCAGCATCGCTGTAAGTGTAAGGACTGTAAAAAGAGCATAGAAAGACGCATAATATATTATTTATTTATACTGGTGTAACCGACAGATTATGTCTTTTTTCCAGGAGTTCCCTGTTGAGATAAGAGAGAGTAACCGGGATAGGGTGAGAAAGTTTGAGAGGGAAAAGAGGATTGTTCAAAGAGATGTCAAACATTTTCTATTTAGGCTGAATTTGTAAGCAACGCCATTAAGTCTTGCTTTCATACGTTTGAGAAGACAGCAACACTATGGAGAAAATACACAACAAAAAAATGGAAAGGCTAACTTTGTATTATAGTGTTATCTTTTTCGGCAGGCCGACCAATACTATATTTCGATATATTTGATGCCATCCCAGTAATATAAATTTACTGCCATCCATTGACCCATTTACAGTAACAACACAATGTTCTCAAGCTCAGGTTACTTTGGTAAGGTCAATTGCATGGAAGCTAATTTACTAAGGTTAACGTTAGGTAATTTAACTAGGCAATGTGGGGAATAATTGAGAAATGTGCAGTGGGATTTCGGTTTCAAACTGAACTTATCCATTACGATTGTTTTGAAATCAGGTATCTGGGAAAAGTAGATTGATTAAATATCTTTGAGGTTGGCTTTCTTGTGTAGTATGAAGGATGGATGAACTTACCGTCAAGGGAGCGGCCATTTTTGGTATCACTCTACGGATCAGCCTTAAGAACAAACCTAGCGCTTTTGCACAGGAATGCCTGTTATAATGTTTTTACCACAAGGTGTCGCTCTAAGCATAACTTCCAGTGAAAGATATCAGCAGAGCCGAGTTTAGATTCAACCTGGCCATAGGCAGATAAATCTTTTTGTTTGTTTGTTTGTTTCTAAACCATAATTATATTGCAACTACTTTATGTATCTCTTAATTATTTTTGTTTTATTTTCTTTTAGGTTGCTGTTGGCCGTTAAAGATGGGAGAAGCGCTCTTTAGAGGCCCATTTTCATTTCTCTGTTTCATGCTAATTTCATCCTAATTGTTATCATCCTGTATTACACCAAATTTCTATATATTTCTTTCCTAAAAATATGATTATTGTTAGTCTCATAATGTCTTACTGTAGCCTCTTTTTTGTCACTTTATAGGCATAAGAAAATCTAAATCCATCAATTCACAACCAACCCTGTTGAAGCCTTCACTTCGTGAGGGAACCTGTCTTTCCATCATTCTGTCCATATGTCTGTCTGATCAAGGTTCAGTTTAAACCCACTGCATGTCTGTCTGTCTGATCAAGGTTCAGTTTAAACCCACTGCCTGTCTGTCTGATCAAGGTTCCGTTTAAACCCATTGCCTGTCTGTCTGATCAAGGTTCCGTTTAAACCCATTGCCTATCTGTCTGATCAAGGTTTCGTTCAAACATCTTTTAGTCTCTTTTATTTTTGGTTGGCGTCTACATCTTTCTCTGTCCGTCTGTATTTGCAGTGTCAACCATGGCCTCCTTTCCCCTTCCTGTCTCTCTCCCTCTTTCCTCTCCCTTTGTTCCAGATCCTCCTCTCACCAGGTTATTTAAACATGGGGTAGTGTCGATTATAGCACTGCTTGATGTCACTCATGCCTCCATTCATTGGTTGTTGGAGTAGATGAGTCTCTCTACGGCGACTGCCATTGGTTGTTGGAGTAGATGAGTCTCTCTATGGCGACTGCCATTGGCTGATTGGTTATAGGGGGGTGGAGCGCTGATGGAGAGTGCAGCTTCCACACACTCACCTGGTAATGATGTCACCGTTGAGTGTGTGTCACAGCTGGATGGGCACATGGATGTGCAGTTCCAGTAGCTCATACAATACAAACACACATTACACACACACACACACACACACACACACACACACACACACACACACACGGGGGCAAACACACGCTCACACCAGACTTACAAACACAGGTATGTAGGCATACTCAACCAATGCATGTGCACGCAATAAAACACACGCTGATTCTCTCTCTCTCACACACACACACACACACACACACACACACTCAGTGGACTCTATACCAGCTCTTCCTGCTGACTCCATGTATCGTAATTCCTGCTGAGACAGATTCCTTCTAATTATTACATGTATAAAATTTTGATCTCATTTGAATTCTAATTCTCCTTATCTCTGCACCGCACACCTGTGTCCCCCCATTCTCTCTCTCCCTCTCCCATCTCTCTAAACACAATTATACCCTAGGTGCTATGTGTGTGTTGGTTTCCAGTGAGTGGTCATTTGAGTGTAAGTGTGTGTATGTGTGTGTGTGTGTGTGTGTGTGCGTTCGCACGTTTGACGTTGTCAGTAAGTAAGCTACAGCAGTGAAACAGAAAGATACATACACACACACACACACAAACACAAACGCACACACACACTCACATGCAGACGACAAGTACTGATACACAGAAACCCTCACATCCCTCACAAACACACACACACACACACACACACACACACACACACAGGCAAACCCGTGTTGAAAAAGCAAAAGAGAAATGAAGAGAAAAGACAAAGCAGAAAGGAGAGGAAGAACACTGCAGCACTGAAATGACTGGAGAGGTTATGATGAAGAGACGGCAGGAACAATGGGAGAGTTCTGTGGGAAATGGGAAATTGAGTTCTGTTGGTGGCGGTGGAATAGAGAGAGAGAGAGAGAGAGGGAGGGGGTAGGTAGACAGAGAGAGAGAGAGCGATAAACCGAAGAGACGAAAGAGAGGAAAGGGGGGAAGAGGAGGGAGATGATTCCCCTTGGTAATCCTCTGGACACATGCATGATCTGCAGGCATAGAGCGAGGGAGGGGGGGGGGGGGGTGAAAGAGGGGGATAAATAGAGAAATAAAGAGTGAAAGAGGGAGAGAGAGGTGAATTCTGTGGGGGGGATAAATAAATTATGGGAAAAGAGCTTTGATTTTGTTATCACAATGATAAGAGAAGTGAGAGAGATAGAGAGAGAGACCTTTAACCATTCCTTTATTAACACATTAGCATTTCACAGCAATTCAGTAAGTCAAAAACAGGATAAAGACAGGAAATGCATTGTGGCCATCACACCAAAAGTCATCCCTCACACACACAAAACCAGGGATTCCTGATACACCGTACATAATGCATCTCCAAGCATAGAGAGAGAGAGAGAGAGACATGACGAGAGAGATAAAAAGAGAGAGAGAGACATAAGAAGAGAGAGAGACATAAGAAGAGAGATAAAAAGAGCGAGAAATAGAGAGAGAGAGAAAGGGAGGGAAAGGAGGGGGGATGAGGGAAACCCATCCTCACGAGCACCAGCGATTTACACACAACCCTCGCGGAGAGAGACTAGCCAACCCAACGAGCTTGCCGGAGAGAGGGAGGGAGCGAGGCAGGGAAAGAGAGAGAGTGAGGGGGAGAGAGAGAGAGAGCAGTAGCAGAGGGGGAGGGAGCTGCGCTCCGGCAAAGCTTGACAGAGTGCGAACGGAGCGCGGGGAGAAGGAGGGAAGCGACGGAGAGAGAGAGAGCAAGAAGAGAGGGAGGCAGAAGAGGGAAAGGCAAACAAACGTGACAACGTGGCGAGAGGTCGGGGGGGGGGCAGACGTCTCCGAAACGAGAGCTGCCGGAGGGGACGACGAGGGAGAGAGAACGGGAGGGAGGGAACGAACAAAAGAAAGAAAGGAAGAAAGGAAGAAAGGAAGGGGAACGGATGGAAGGATGGCGGAGCGGAGGGAAGACAGAGACGCTGATCCCGGGATACGGAGTCTGACATGACGAGACTCAAACACAGCCCAGGTACGAGTGTGTGAGAGTGTGTGAGTGAGTGTGTGCGTGCGTGTGTGTGTGTGTGCGCATGGACACGCGCGCGCGCGCGTGTGTGTGTGTATGTGGAGACAATGATGGATTTGTGTTTACACACACTAAGTCCTCAACAGAGAGTAAGAGACTGGGCGCTCTGATTTAGTGCTGGTCAGACACAGCAGCACATGTAGGGACCTCTTTAGCCTTGAGTGACTCCAAACGAAGGAGTGAAGAGAAGAAAAGAGAGAGAAGAAGAGAGAGAAAAGAAAGCGCCTGAAAAAGTGATAGACTAATGGCAGCTCAGAGCAGGTGCACTTAGAGACCGGTGGTGGGGTAATCCTGCTAGGTACACAACAGACGGACTGAACACACTCACACACTTGTGCGTGCGTGTAAGTGTGTGTGTGTGTGCATGTGTGTGTGAATACTGTGCATACATTCGCCACTCCAACAACCTTGTGTGCAGCCAAACAGACACGTGTGTGTGTATGTGTGTGTGTTTGTGTGTGTGTGTGTGTGTGTGTGGGAGAACCCCGAGTGGGTGTGATTGATCCCGGGTACCAGTAGCAGTGTGAGGGGGGTCTGTGGGTCACGATGAGGGGGCCACAGTGAGCTCCCCATCCTAGTCTGACTCCTGTCTTCACTGGAGCTCCATCCCTACAACCTGAGTGGACCTACAACTAGAAAACACAGGAACCCACTCTGTTGTCGGCACCTCTGGAAGTAGCCGGCAAACGAACTAAACGCCCCCCTCCCTCTCGGCTCGGCCAGTTGTGGGACTTCTAAAGGAAACCAAAAAGGATCTCTGCCTATTCACCCCCCGCCCACCCTTCACCTGACACAGGAAGTCCACAGCAAGTGGATCCACGCTAGTTTCCTGTCGTCAGCGGAGGCCTTGCGGCCGTAACCATGGGAGAATGGACCATTCTGGAGCGCCTCCTAGAGGCGGCGGTGCAACAGCACTCCACCATGATTGGAAGGTAAGATCACATGACATTCTTTGGTGGTTTGTAAGCCAATAGAATAGAAGATAGATGCATGTGGAAGCTTTGTTTGTCCTGATATGGATTGCACACAGCCAAAGCTTCAATGGTGACATGTAGCCAGCGCTGGCTGTTCTAAAGATGAACATGACTTGTGTAACAACATGAAAACAGCCGTGCTAAGATATGCGCCCACAGTGGTTTTGTGGGCCAGAGCTAGGCTGACAGTGCTGAAGGCCAGAGGTAGACTGAGGGGGGTTCGAGGTAGACTTAAGGGGGATGGAGGGTGGAGGTAGGCTGGAGGTTGGAGGTTGGAGGTAGGCTGAATGGGGTTAGAGGTTGTAGGCTGGCGGTAGGCGGACAGGGTTAGAGGTTGTAGGTAGGCTGAATGGAGTTAGAAGTTGTAGGTAGGCTGAGGGAGTTAGAGGTTGGAGGGAGGCTGGAGGTTGGAGGTTGGAGGTAGGCTGAGGGTTGGAGGTTGGCTGAGGGGGGTTGGAGGTAGGCTTAAGGGGGATGGAGGGTGGAGGTAGACAGAGGGTGCTAGAGGTTGGAGGTAGGCTGAGGGATGGAGGTTGGAGGTTGGAGGTAGGCTGAGGTTGGAGGTTAGAGTTTGGCTGGAGGTTGGAGGCAGGCTGAGGCTTGGAGGTAGGCTGGAGGTTGGAGGTAGGCTGAGGGTTGGAGGTTAGAGGAAGGCTGAGGGGGGTTGTAGGTAGGCTGAATGGAGTTCGAAGTTGTAGGTAGTCTGAGGGGGTTAGAGGGTTTACGTGTTTTTAATCTTCCTAAGCGAGGGGATGATGATGGTCGTAGTAGCGGGGGGGGGGGGGGGGGGGGGGGGCCTTGCCCACGCGAGGAGACGCTATTGGTCCGTGAGAGAGGTTTAGAGGAACGTGGAGGAGAAAAACAATGGCGCTTGAACGCTGAATTAACACAGCACACAACTCGACCATTTCCTTAGTAGTTTCCTTGCTCTGCCTCCCCTACTTCATTAGAGGTCATTGGAAAATGGCTGAAGGCTTAATTCTGCCCTGGTTTTACATACTGTGGTGTCTCAGGAACATCCAAGCGGTACAAATATCACAAGTTTAGAGAAGGGTGTTGGTTTTTCATGTTAGTTTTAGATCACAAAGAATTCTATGATATTAGTCTCATTTGTCAACGGACCATTTTAAGATATATAATACATTTAATATATATACGTATATATACTGTATATTATTATATATAATATGTATATATACAGTACTGTGCAAAAGTTTAAGGCAGGTGTGAAGTCTTTAAAGTTAGAAGAAAATATATATAAATAAACATAAATGTTAATTGTATATATTTTTTTTTTTGTTCATAAAATACAAAGTGAGGGTAAAGCAAATCTGTATCAAATCAACATTTGGTGGGACCACCCTTCGCCTTCAAAACAGCATCCCCTGCCTAAAACTTATGCACAGTACTGTATATATAAATGTATTATATATATATATATATATATATTCATATATATTAAAATTATATATATGGAGAGAGAGAGAGAGAGAGAGAGAGAGAGAGAGAGAGAGAGAGAGAGAGAGAGAGAGAGAGAGAGAGAGAGACGGAGAGAGGGAGGGAGAGTGAGAAATGTGCATTTACAATATGGTGAATCAATTAATACTTGTGTGAACTTTCCTACTTAGTTTTTCACCTTAAACTTTTTCGTTGTGAACAAGTACCTAATGAGAAAAAATATAAATTCTGTATTTGACCTTTTTTTAGTTATTCAAGGGGGAAAATTATTCATTTATCTACTCCGTGTTGTATCAAGTGCAGACATCCATTATTCAAAATCTTCTGAGGCACTCGGAGGATGAAACTGCCTGGTAGTCAGAATCTGAGCATGAAACATACATGAGACCGATGTTAACTCCAGACATTAACAGAGCAGACTGTTCTCTGCAATAAGCTGATTAGCCCTTTTATTATTATTATTATTATTATTATTATTACTTGGAGAGATACCTGTATAGACTGACACAAAAAGGTTGCTGGCACCACAAACACACACGATTACCAGAACAGAAAGTTGCCTTGCCCAAGAGTGACGGAATTCAGATTTTTTCCGCAATGTTGCTGTCCTGGTGTTGACCCGGCAACCTTCTGGTGACGAGTAATACTTCCAGTGTTATAACGACACATCTGCAGTCTGCTTCAGCTGTGACTGTGTGGACCAATGAGGTCAGTGTGTGAATCAGAATCATACCACATAAGGAGTCAGAGAAAGAATCAGAATCATGAACCATGCATGCGTTTGAATATTTAGATTAGCTTCACAGACACTCTCTAGTTGTCGGACCACCATGCAGTTTAATATAAAAAAAAATTTTGTACATTTAAAACATGCCCGAACTGGGATCCCACCCAAGAATCACTGTCTGAATCAATGAATCAGACTTGGATCAGTGAATCAGACTTGAAACAGTGAATCAGACATGAATCAGCGAATCAGACTTGAATCAGTGAGTCAGACTTGGATCAGTTAATATGCTTAGACACCCAGACATCTGTCCGTGCCACACTGTTAAGGAGTGGACAGTGTTTTTTGACTCATCTGACTCTCTCTCTAGAGCTGACGTCTGAGTCAAAGCAGCCACTCTCTGAAGTGGGACTGGGAATGGGAGTGTGAGTCAGAGTGTGAGTCAGAGTGACTCAGTGATTTGCCGCTGACCTCACTAGTCATGTCGTGGCCAAGTGAGTGGCCAGTGTTTTGTCACCGCACGTCCGTGACTCATTGAACCCTGCCACTGATCGTCACAGTTACACACTCTTACTCTCACTACAGGGAAAGAGAGAAAAGGAAAGAGGGGGAGCATGAAGGAGAGAAAGAGGAAGTGGGTGTGTCGGTGAGTGAAAAGAATAGTAGGTACAGAGAGAGAGTGGGGTATATACAGTGTGTATATATATATATATATATAGAGAGAGAGAGAGAGAGAGAGAGAGAGAGAGAGAGAGAGAGAGAGACTTGACCGACTTGACCGACCACTATTACTGCATTAGGTGGATGTAATTAAAACATTTAAAAAAAAAGTATATTATGATGTAGTGAGGTCATTTACTTTCTTTTCTTTCATTACAAGGGAAATTTAATTGCGCTGTTGCCTTTGAATGTTAAGTCAAATACAGCTTACTCTGTAGGCGAGAGTTTAACAAAAGAGCTGAACAGAATGTAAGCGTTTTGCAGGCTTAGGAACCACTATCAACCCCCAGCACGGCCTTTGTGCCGTTGAGCAAGGCACGCTAAGTCACACGGCTCAAGTATAGTGACCTGGTGTAAATGAATAAACAAAGGGATAAATTAATAAATGATCAATTTGTTTGCATCAATAAATCAACAAAATACCTCAGGACCATGTGACTAGTTGGTAAGATGCAACTACGCCCCCTCAGTAGCGCCATTTATCTTTCTCACTGTTGTGGAATAAATTAACACCATCACAGTGTGATACTTAACCTTGGCCACCATCACCATCATCCCTGATCAGAAAGAGATGTAAGCCCTGCCCCCTCGACCTCAGCACTCTTCCTATTGGATCCCCTGCAGTGGTTCAGGTTTCTTATTTGTCAGTCAGGCAGGGTAAAAGCATGAGAAGGTCGTGCGTGATTCGCCCAGGGGCGAAGCCGTGTGTTCTCTCACGAGGTCACCATGACAACAGCCGTGGGGGTGTCCGGCACTCATCACACACATTAGTCATAAAGCCCGCATTAGCATCACACACACAGACACACACACACACACACACACACACACACACACACACACACACACACACACACACACACACACACACACAGACAAATACACCTCGTTCTCTCTCTCTCTCTCTCTTGCTCTCTCTCACACACACACACAAACACACACAGGATCATCATCACACAATTAGATATGGGGTTCCATTATATGGGGTGAGTTGCCTATTGCGCTGGCTATTTACAATGCGTGTGGCGTTGCTTATTGCTTTGCGTTTGGAGTTGGCTATTGCGCTATTACATAATGCGTGTGGCGTTGCCTATTGTGTTGGCTTTATACAATGCGTGTGTCGTTGCCTATTGCTTTTGCTTTGTACAATGTGTTTATGGTTGCCTATTGCGTTGTCGTTCGCTACACAGGCTACACACAGAATGCTAAGCTATACACAGCCTTCCGCCAGCGATTTGTTAACATGGACCTAGTCGACCGTTTAGGAGTTGGAGTTCATCAAATAACTAGTTTTAGCTTACACTGAAAAAAAGAACTTGTAGGATTTACTTGATAAAATCCTTTTAACAATTTGCACTAATACTTTTAAAGTAAATTTTACTGCTGTAATATCAAGTACAACTTATTTGCCAGTATCAAGTAAAATGTAGCTAGCTCTTAATATAACGTTAATGAAGATATTAAGGAAATGTTACTTAGTTATATTCAAATTATATGTTATGTATGTGAACTAATCAAGTAAAGTCAATTTAATATTGTCAGTCAGGAACATTGATGTCATCAAAATATTAAGTAAATCTTACTTATCCGTAATATGGTGTTATGAAGTAAATAACTAGATTTTCTTCTGTTTAACATTTTCATTACTTAGTTGTATTAAGTTATATTACTCAATATAGTTAAATAAATGTTATCAATTTTCTTTTGATAAA
>JAPMUY010010555.1:0-12206 GCA_026901105.3 Galaxias olidus
CATCTTGTAGGACTCCGTTATTAAGTGGGCTGCTCCCTTATTCCTCATGACATACTCGATCCAGAACATGGCCCGGTCCAACGGCTTCATGGGCTGGTCCCGATGCAGCCTGGAGAGACGCTGCATGTTCTCCCAGTAGGATGGCTCATACAGAACCACCTTCAGAGATTCCAGGAAAATGTCTTTGTTTACTGTGGCAATGTCCAAGACTCTAGCAACTCTTCTGGCTTCCATCCTGGAGAGATTGTCTTCCTGATCAAACATCAGAGGAAGTCCAACTATAGGAACACCATGGTAAATGGCCTCCTGAACCCCATTGGTGCCTCCATGGGACACAAATACTCTGGTCTTGGGGTGTCCAAGCAGGTCGTTTTGGGGCAGCCAGTCCAAGACAAGGGTGTTGTTGCCCAGAGTAGATGGTCTTTTACCATTATGCCTCCAAATGACCTTCTGAGGAAGTTCTGCGAAAGCCGCAGCAATGTCTTTTGTAATGTCTTCTGGAAGGTTTCCCACCAAGGTCCCCAATGTCATCATTATGACACCGTGTTCACCGGAACTCTGGACAAAGTCTTCTAGGTCTTGAGGAAGAGGTTTGGAGGTTTTGCACTGGAAGCCGCCCATGTAGACAATGTTAGGCATTGTGGGGCGAGGAAACTCAAAAGTAAAGTCGTTCCTCATCAGCCAGATGTCTGCTGACTGCAAGAGCTCCATGTAATGGACGTCTGGACCAAAGTAGCGGTGCACAAAGCTGCTGTAGTTTGGTGCTGCTACGTAAGCAACTTGAACACGTGAAAATAGGTAAAAAAATAGGTTTTGGATTCGATCAGAGAAGGTCATCTTGTCAGTGAGTTTGGCCCCTGGGATTGGAACGTAAGAGAGTGGCGAAGGGGCGATGAGATGATGGCCCTCACCGTGAATAGTCCACCGTACATTTAAGACCAGAGGAAGACCCAGGCGACGAGCCAGTAGAAACCCTCCACCCATGGCAGGATCGGTTAGAACCATGTCATACTTGGCATCTTGAAGTAACTGCATCTGATCCTCATTCTCAAACAAATCCTCCATCATCTGTACCACGTCTCTGTGCATTTGGCAAACATGCTTTATTAGCTCTACCTCCAAACTGAAACTGCTCCAAACTGAACTACCGTTCCGCCGGAACATAAGCATTTTGGTCACAAAGGAACCAAAGATGTCTTCATCAAATCCACCTTGGGAAGGGACTGTGATAGTTTTATAGTAAGGGGAATCAGCCTTGATGTACCAGTTGGCTGTTGGCTGTATTACTGTGATGTTGTGCCCTCTAGAGTGAAGCTCCTCAATAAGAACCTTCATGTTGATCCAGTGACTGCCGTCCAGGGGGAAAACCAGGACTGTCCCACTGTGGACTCCTGCTATTGAGCAGAGCAGCACAGCAAGTGCCACTAAGCTTTGTTGCTGCATCACCATAGCTTGAATCGAAAACACAAAAACAGTAATTAATTAAATTTTATGTAAAACATTTAAGAGTTAAATATTTAAGACCTAGACTGGGAATGTTTTAAATTAATGTTCAAATTAACACAGACTGGGAATGTTTTAAGTTAATGTTTAGCTACATTTGTTTACAGAGATTTCCCATGGGAAATGTTCCAAGGTATCTATCTCACTCACTCACTCTGTCTCTCTCTCTCTGAATAACTGTCTACTCCATTCCTCTTAATAACTAAAAAATGATAGAACAATAAATATAAGTCAAGCAGAGAATCCACTCAAAGAAATTTATATGAGCAGTAGTATATTACATTTATAAAGAAACCCTGCTTCTTGCTCCATTTGCAAATGGAAGTTGCAATTCCCTACTGCTGGATAAGGATTCCTGCTTACGCAAGAGCTTTGTTCTTTTGGAATTTCCGTTAGCAAAACCCATAAACGCAATCTGTGCCTATTCTAAGATTACTTTTGTTAGTTATAATTTAGTCTTTATTAAACTTAACAAATAGTTAATAAGCACTGTTACATTAAGTAGACAAATGTTTTTCACAATACAGTTTGGTTGGAATAGTTTACATTACTGTAAACACTGACAGATTGTAACTATTACATTCACATTCTACCTATACAATTAATTTTATAATTGAAGTATTGTGAAAGATGAAAATCATATTCCCATAATTAACTACATTACACAAAATCCTCAAAAAGTAGTCATATTTAAAAACTTGCCTTTTAAAATTTACCAATTATAGTCCACAAGTAACTAAGCTAGAAACGTTCTCTGTGCCAACTCCACTCCCAGTGTACTGTAATAATGAAGTTGATGGGACTTTGAAAGCTGGAGAAGCTTATGCAACTATATTGTAGTCATGCTGGTTCAAAGTTCTCGAATCAAAGAATACCGCATGAAACTGATTACACCAGTAGAAATAATTCTGTTAATTCTTTTGAATTATGTGTGTAATCTGTATTACTGTTACTGTCTCTATTTAGTTTTAATAATACGTGCATTCAATGTTAAAACGTTTCTTCTCATTCCTGGACTTACAGTAACGTGTGCCTCACACAGGCTTTTTGTAGGTGACTATTGTAATCGTTTTCTTGGGCTCAAATAAGTCTTTATTACCATTACACACAAGAAAGCAAAAAGGGTAGTTGTGATTATGTAATTGTGTGAAGGGTGAACGCAATTTTAATGAATGCGTAATCACCAATGTTTGCTCTATGCCTTGTAGAAAAACTGCCAAGTCCCAGTTTTACAATACCTATTTTATAGTACAGGTAAAATAAAGTTTAAAGCACTTGTAATTTTAGTATTGTATTTGAGATCAAAACATAAAATCTTGCTTTGTATCCAAATGTATCCATAAAATCTCTTACGTATTATGTTCTTCTGTGTCAACTCCCAGCTTCCCCACCCAGGAGTCCATGCTCCAGCAGGGTGGACAGAGTGGCTTCTTCCCCGTTCCTCTCCAGGCACCCCAATGGGACTCCACATCATCCCTGCCATGGCAACAGCCACCTTCAGCAGACCAAAAGCACTGAGGCTCCCCTAACCCACAACCTTTTCCCCATAGACTTAGAGGGCTGTAGCTACACTGAGCTCCCGCCTGGCTCTTCAGCTATGCTACAGCAGAGCTATGTGGAGAGACTGTGTGCTGGGAAGGAATCAGGGATGGACCAAGGTAAGGAAGAGCATGGGGAAATGCATTGCGCACCAGTGGTAGAGAGGGTCTCTATCTTCAGACCCACTAGATACCAATCCCCACTGATGCCCAAGGAGAACAAACCCCTGGAGGTGGGAATCTTGCAGAGGGTCAAGAAGCTGCTGGCTGAGGTGGATGTCAGAACAGCAGCAGAACATATCACCAAGGCTGACTGCATGGTAGTGTTAACGCACATTCATTGATTCACATATACTTAAGAAACATGTTGACACAGCCCTGATGTACACAACCACACGCAAATATGCTCACTCATTCAAAAATATTCACACCATTTCGCGATCACAAAGAGAGATGAAAGAAGAATAAATATGTTTTTGTTTTACTGTTGGGTAGGTTGCCAGGATCCTGGATGTCAGCCCAGAAGTGCAGAAGAGGATGGGGGTAAGCTCTGGGATGGAGCTACTCACTCTACCTCATGGCAGCCAGCTACGCTTGGACCTTCTGGAAAGGTATTGGCGATATGGCAACTTGTTAAATTGATTAATATTTTGTCTTTATGGCTGTGAATCCTTCTACAGTGTGTATGAGTAACCTATTTTTTTTTTATTTGAAGAAAAATATAACGAACACCTCCCTCCCTCCAATCTAGGTTTCAGACTATGGCCATCATGCTGGCTGTGGATATACTGGGTTGCACAGGCACCAATGAAGAAAGAGCCACTATGCTGAACAAAACTATCCAGATAGCTGCAGAACTGAGAATCAGCCTAGGCAACATGTTTGGATTTGCTACCATCATGACAGCCTTAGAACTGCCCCAGGTAATAAAAAAAGGAAAAAAGGAAAAAAAGGTGTATCTAATTGTATTTTTTTATGGGTGACAAAGTCGTTGTTCATCCAAAGCATGTTTTGTCTTTGGATCAGTTGAAACATCTGTTTATATTTAAAACCAAAACCTTTAATATTTCTCCTAAATTATCAAATTGTAAAATGTAAAATTAAGTTACAAATGGAGCAAACCTTAATATTTTTATTTGGTTCAGGGCAACATGCGATGTACTACCAACATCTACAAATTTTAGCCAGTGGGTAGGTGAGGATCCAACATGCCCCGCTCTATCTGGGTGCAAGACTAGCCTTACTCAAGGAAGATATATCTGGCACCACAATCAGGTAGTAAAGTGCTTGGCAGCAGCAATAGAGCATGGGTAGTTGGTCAATAGTGAATGCCATGCCCATTAGGAGCAGAGACTCCACATCAGCTTTGTCAGGGAGGGAGTTCAGGGAAGGGAGATATTTAAATTTAAATGGAACTGGCAAAGTTATGTTTATATCAAAACTGTGTCTTGTAACCCCATGAGGGGTGGGCCAAATTTTGTAAGACACAAAAATAACGATTCGTTCGTTCGTTCGTTCGTTCGTTCGTTCATTCATTCATTCATTCATTCATTCATTCATAAAGGCCAACACAAAGCTCAGGGCATCTGAGTCAGGTGTTGCAGAAAGAAGTAGCCAGTGGATGTGGCTAAAAAGGAAGGATCCAATAGGGGAGCAAAACTAAAAAACAATGTCATATACCCAAATAAAGTGGTTTTATCTCAGGACAAAGGTAACATTCTTTCCTGTATATTTCAAGCATGCAGGAATTTGATCTTCATAAGGGAATACAATTCTAATCCACAGTGTTCCCTTGACAACGGATATGCTTCTGGATTTGCTTGGTTTTGTTCATTCTAACCCATTTAAGATTGTTATTAAGTTTACTTAGCATTCTTTTAGAACAAGGAGCAGTTGTTGTCCATATTGTCATTAGAGTACTCAACGGACCGAAAAATTCAAGCCTGGCCCGGTAGAGTTGTGACCCAAACCGAGCCTGGCCCGAATCTGTCATCTGAATTCCCGACCTGACTCGACCCGTCACCCGGGCCTCTGTTCTGTTTTTTTGGTCCAGTGTGCCTGCAGGCCCTGTATAGTTAACTGCAGCTGTCAGCGGGAAAAACAGTGTAGAGGAGAGGAGATCTAGGTAATTTCTGCCTGATATTGAGTGAGTCTGGGCGAGACGATCAAGTTATTCGGAGACGAGTAGCCTAAATTACATCTTGAGCAGTAAATTGTATTGCGAACCATAAAACCTGCTGTGGCTAGCAACTAAACTTACGTGACTATACAGTGAGGCAATCGAAACATGAATAGGCTACACACACATAATGCTTTGATGGCTGTGTAATAATAGATTTTCTTTCTTAGAACAATCAAACCACAGGCTGGCTGGACTTGTGCATGACGTGCAGGCAGTGCAGCAGACAAACTGTGATATTTCCTTTTTTTTGCTGCAGCCCGAGGCCCAACCCGGCCCGAGAAAAACATATTTTCAGGCCCCACCCGACCCAAGCCTGTCGGGTACCGACGGGTCCCTACGGGCTCGAGTCTGGTTTGAGTACTCTAATTGTAATATCGTCCATATATGTTTGAATGGGTGATAGGCGTATCCCTAACCTTAACTTTTATCAGCTAAAAAACCCATTCTGATATCATTATTACCCAAAAAAGTTAAATGGGACGAGACCGAATATATCATTGGTCTTTCCAGGTGGGCACCTTTCTTCCTGAATATTTTGTTGAATCACGGCTGACACCTTAGACGTCTTGGAGCCATCCCGCTTTTCTTGGCGTGGGCCAGATATTTAATTGAGAAAAAAATAACAGTTTTATATATTTCCTAGCTCTATTCCTTCATGCTTGGTAAAAGCACACTGCAGGAAAGCAGTCTGCTGGCTTTTAATAGCTTGCTCAGCATGAACCTGTCCCGAATTTCTTTGATTATACCTGCTGTTATACATTTGTAAATTCAACCTAAAATCGTTTTTGCTTGATCAGTTTACAATGTACCTGGCCTCATAAAATGTACCTGGCCTCATATACATAGAGTTGCTTTGTGGTTGGCTTAATACATGTACTGTATACCTTTCGTTAAACTGGCAAAATAATTGTCCATGGTGCTGTTCAAATATAGCAATTATTTCTCAGGGAAATTAAGAATCAGTTGTATTTTGTTTTTTTAGATATCCCGTCTTGAGCAGACTTGGATGATGTTACGCCAGCGACATACAGCGAGTGCCATCCTCTATGAAAAAACCCTGAAGCCCTTTATGAAGCGCTTGAATGATGGGAAAGGTAAAACCAAATTTTTAACTTACCCTAAAGAAATTTTATTAAATTGGTGTCTAGGTTGATATTATTTTCTTGGGATGAGCAAACTTCCCACCTTTCAAAAATTACTTTTTTGTGATCTGAACGAAAATGTATTCTTCGGTAGGCTTCGGAATGCACTTAGGCAGAACATTTCACATATTTTTACTCCTGTTACACCAAGACCAAACCATTCTACTAGAAAATATGTAGGAAAGTGTTGACCATTAAGACTAGATTTAGCAGAGAGTTCATATAGCATTAGATTAGGAGCCATGCTACAGTCATCAAATCTGAACTGCATCATTCTGAACAGATACAAATGGTTTTAGATGACTGTATATACATATAACATGTTCTCACCCTACCACTGTCAGAAAGCTATCCACTGTCCAACACATCTTTCCCGCACGTGGTGCCGCTGCTGTGCCTCCTGGAGAAAAATGTTGCAGTCAGCAAGGGGGTGGAGCCTTGGGAGACAGTAGAAGCAGGGGTGGATGTGGTCATGAGACACCTGGGTTCAGCACGTTCCATTGCACAGCTGGGGGGCATCTACTGCTCTAACGCAAAGACAAAATTGCATGGTGAGTATAGGTGGGAAAAACAGGTTACACAAAACCATCGAAAGGATTACTTGATACAAATACCAAGGGATATAAGATGAATTTTTTTTATTTTACATTCAATTTAAATTCCATTCCGTAGTGCACTGAGATTTACCTTTGGATGAGCTTACAAGTATAGAATATTTGTCGTTTACTGCTCGCTTTGGTGATAACTCAAACACAGGCATAACCTCCACTGCCTAATATTAATCAACAAAATTTGTTTGCAGTTGTACTTCAGGCCTCCCTTGTTGCCCTGCTCTTAGTTGGACAAGGTTAAACATATTAATTATATTTTGGAATTTGAATGTTGTATGTATGTATGTATGTATGTATGTATGTATGTATGTATGTATGTATGTATGTGGTGATCCTTCAGGTTTTCAGGAACAGCCTGAAGTTCTGGAGATCTTCCTCACTGATTTCCAAATGAGACTGTTGTGGGGGAGTCGGGGAGCAGGGGAGATCCAAGGTCAACGTTATGCCAAGTTTGAGCAGGTGTTGACCGTCTTGTCTAATAAGTTGGAGCCATCTGTTCGACCACAATAACTTTCAAACACTGTCCCCAATGTGAATCCTATGCCACAAAAATCCAGTAATCCTTATTGACCTGGCAAAAGCCAGTGACTTAAGGGGCCAGAAAACAGCTGAGAACATCAGAGATGTTGAACAGGAAGTGCAGGGTCTTAAATGCCCTAAATTAGAGCTGCACATCTGCCGTTTAAATAAAGAAAAACTGCTAATGCAAATAAAGAAAACTACCGTCAAGCTAGTATTATACCTGTATCATTAGAAATGTCAATGAGAAATTTTTGGACATTGGATTAACAGAATGCTGTGTGATTTACTGGAACAATTTTGAAAATGTTTTTAACTCTCCTTCCTTTTTCAAATACCAGCACCCAATATAAATGCTTATCTTAGGAAATGTAATTTAACTTCTTACATCTTATGATCAGTGCCTTTTTAGTCAGAGACAGTTGATATTTTTATGTATAAATGAATGCCTAAAGGCAGTGCCTTACTTTTAAGACTGTGACTGTTGTAAAATGTATTTAGTTTTAGTACAATGCCTTATTACTATATTGTTTGTTAATTATCCTATGCAGCTAAAATGTGAAGCCCCAAAGGTATTCATGTATTTGTAAAAAAAATATAATTTAGCACTTCAGTGTGAATATACTCTCCTCATACTTTGTAAGAACAGTTTTAATAATGTATGCAAATGATACCTTAACCATTAGTGTGGTTATGTTTTGTATATGTCTGCGAGTATAAGTACATAAAGATAAAGTTTGATGAAATATTTGGCTGTCTGGCCTGTTTCTGGTATTATGTCACTGTCATTTCATTGATGACCACCTGAAGTCTATGTGTGTGTATTTATATGTTTGTGTAGTAGTCCCTTGGTACTAGCCTGTGCTTAAAAGTAATACCATAACTCTAAGTGGTGGCATCTGGCATCAAAGTACAGCAGCACATTAAGGAGCCATTCCTCACATTCATTTTCAAATAAAAAACTGTATTCTAACACCAAAATAACGCTCACTTTGTTACATCACTGGCAAAGCTTTTACACCATATTCAATACTACAAGACTTTCCCATTGGAAGATGGCCGTATTGAATGAAAAATAACCCCATTTCAATATACACAGGATAGGATGTTAAGGTGTGCCTTCAATAAAGTGAGCAGCAGTGCCGAGATCGAATAGTTACCGATGGTATGCCACTGTGGTTCAGCGGCATATGCCGATCCTTTGGGTGGTATGCCGCTTGTGTTCCACTACCGTTTCCTAATGGCAGATGCCGCTTGAAAGTGGCAGGCCTCTCTTCAGACTATTACTCCAGTACCGCCCCCTAATGCATATGCAAATGAAATGCCAATGAGCAAGTTTTATGCCAAGTACTGCGAGAATGGGGAGTCTGCGGACCTGGAGCCCAGACAACCTGCGTCTCCTCAGACCCAATATAGTCCAACTGCAGACACAAACATGGCGGAACGTACGGCCAAGCCTCCGGGTGTAGAGTCACTTTATTTCATTTACATCACTCGTCCAGTGACCTATGTTGCTCCTTCTTTAGCAGTAGCTAAATGTAGTTAGTATTACCGTTAGCATCATTTGCAAATAGCTAAGTATGATTGGTGTAATATTGCTGTTTAAATGGGCTAAAAGCTAGGGAGTATTTATATAGTTGTACAAAACACTATATTAGGCCTATTAACCTATAATTTTGATTTTACAGCGATATGCATGAGTCACAGCACTCACGTTTATTGCTGATACATTCTGAATTCCTGTTAGTCAGAAAATAGCCTTGTTTTTTTTTCCTTTTACTGTTTCTTCTTCACTAAGACAAAATTTTTATCTAAGACTAACCATGCAAACCATTCAGCTTATAATTTCCACAAGCCTAATGGCAACATTATCACATTGCTTTTGTTGTGCATCTTTCATGTTGTGCTGCATTATATCATTAGGCAAGACAAACAGAACAGCTACAGTGAGGTCAACGGCAGCTGTGTTCACGCAGCATGTAGAAAACCGCGCTGTGTACCGTTTTGAAACTGTTTAAATCAACACAAATATAACGTTTTTGTTGACCTGAGTCTTTTAAGTCATTCCAAAGTAATACTTAGTTTCACATAATAGAAGTGTTTATATCTATAGATCTCTTGCTAATTCGTAGATAGCTTCCACAGAGAACAAAGGTGTGCCCTGTGGAAGTTGGATGCCGTGGATTTGTGGCAATATCAACTACCAAACTCCTTAAGGAGTTGGGGGTCTGCGGCAAAGATTTGCGCCAGACCATAAAAGCTCTATCAGATATAGCAGAAAGAAGTAGCCAGTGGCTGTGGCTGAAAAGGAAGGATCCTATATGGGCACAAAAGTAAAGAACATCATGCTGAAAAACCAAAAAAGGATTAATCTCAGGACAAAGGTATAAAAGGTAAGTCTTTCTTGCAGAGCGTCATTTGTCAAGCCTGCAGGAACAGAGTAGGGAAAGATTATCTTCTTTTCAGGTGGTAAGTATCCCTGCAGAGTTGGCAGAAAGTGCCTGCAGGCATAGGGAATAGGGATAGGTATAGGGACATCTGCAGAGCGTCATATATTAAGCCTGCAGTACCAGAGTAGGGAAAGATTATCTTCTTTTCAGGTGGTAAGTATCCCTGCAGAGTTGGCATTGAAAGCCTGCAGGAATAGGAATTAGGGACAGGTATAGGGGTATCTCTCAGTTTAATAAACAACAAAACATTTTTTTTTTAAATATCTGGCCGTGCCGAGAGCGGTGATAGGGGGGTGGCTCTGAGACATCATTGCTCACTGTTAAGCCTTCTGGAGGTGTGTGGGCTCAAATTAACGAAACATCTGGGATCCAGGGCGCCCACTTGATAACCCCAATGACATATCTGCTCTCAACCCAAGTCCATTCTAAAATATTGTCTTTTGAAGTGCTCATCTTGGAATATGGCATAATGGATATTATAACACCTATCCTGTGTATATTGAAATGCCAAAGAACGTAGGTTTTGTTGTTATATGAAAAAATCCTCAACTTTGAGTAGTTTAATAAAAAAATTAATGTTTATTTAATAGCCAACGAATGATGGACTCGTTTAAGAATATATTCTTCAATCACTGATAATTCCAGCTTTCCATATTTCTACTGTTAATAACATAATTTTGTCATTTCTAAACGCCTCTGCGTGGTGGTCAACGCTGGCTTTGGTCGTAATGCTCTATTTTCTTTCTCAAACGGGTCCAGCACTCTTTGTCTTCAAATTAATTTGCCTCGGTGTTCCCATTATTTTTGACGGTAAAACTTTGATTCATTTTGAAGTAAACCCCTGTCCGGAAAAGACCTTACGGGGACTAACCAATCAGTAAACAAATATATATTTAAAATACGTGTCATGTAGGCCTACTTTACTTGAATCGCTACTAACTTTAATCAAAAAGTTCCATCGTTGCCTTTCAACTGTGACAAGACCAAGGTCTCTTGAAAAGATTCAGCAAAAAAAAGTGTACGTTTTTCGAAGGCAAAAAAAGATCCGCTCCCTCAAAGTTTTCCGTGCCTCGCTGCCTTCAGCTTCACTTCGTCAGGACAGCTGCAAAACAGACGTCATTCTCTACTATAGCTTGCTAGCAAGTTTCTGTTTAGGTTTCAGTCACGTTGATTGAAACCCATAAAGCAAGACATATTTTTATTGTTTTATGTATAGTTATGTCAGATTAGCTACTATAGGCCTATGACACATTGAATTTTAACTTTAGCTATGCTGATTGATTGTGAATGTTAGTGATGCTCATCGGTAACGTTCTCAGTACCAAGATAAAAGGCAACATAGTTGTTGCATTCTTGAGCGGGGTAATTTGAAGTAGGCCTATCCAGCCTTAGAATATATGAATGATCCTAGCGGATTTGAAAAACGTTTCATATTTAAAATACTTCTGCTAATGAAGAACTATGCATGATAAGAGTTCGAGGTATCATATCAATTGCCGTGAGAAAATCTGGACCTTTCCTTTCATCTTTTGTTTTCCTGTATGTACACCAAAAAGAACTCAAAGGCCCGTCTTACATTCGCCAAAAAACATCTTGATGATCCCCAAGACTTGGGAAAATATTCTGTGGACTGACGAGACAAAAGTGGAACTTTGTGGAAGGTGTGCGTCCTGTTACATCTGGCGTAAAACTAACGCAGCATTTCAGGAAAAGAACATCATACCGACAGTCAAACATGGATTGTTGTCAGATGGATCATCAAGATGTTTTTTGGCGTATGTAAGACGGGCCTTTGAGTTCTTTTTGGTCAGCAGTGGTTTTCGCCTTGGAGCTCTCCCATGGATACCATGTTTGCCCAGTCTCTTTCTTATTGTTGAATCATGAACACTGACCTTAACTGAGGCAAGTGAGGCCTGCGGTGCTTTAGATGTTGTTCTGGGTTCTTTTGTGACCTGCTGGATGAGTCGATGCGCTCTTGGAGTAATTTCGGTAGGCCAGGTTGGTTTAGATAGCTTTTTTCCCTTAATAAATGAAATCATCATTTAAAAACAGCTTTTTGTATTTACTCAGGTTATCTTTGTCTGATATAAAAAATTGTTTGATAATCTGAAACATTTCAGTGTGACAAATGTGCAAAAACAATAAGTATCTGTAAGGGGGCAAATACTTTTGCACAGCACTGTAAGTATTCACACCTTTTACTCAATACTATGTTGAAGCACCTTTGGCAGCAATTACAGCCTCAAGTTTTCTTGAATATG
>JAPMUY010010556.1:0-10000 GCA_026901105.3 Galaxias olidus
TACAGTCTGACAGTATATACTAGGGATGGGCACGATTATTCGAAATGATGCGGGTATTCGAATATAGCTGCAGTTATTTATTTATGTTTTAGCCTAAAGTTACTTTAAATATTATTCATCGGCGATTTTGATTACATACTGTTTATAAAGTGTACACCAATGGCATTAAATATGTAAAAAGTAAAAAGAAAAAGCACAATTTCAATGCATTTGATACATTTTCCCTGCTTTCCACATCAAGTAGTTTAAACTTGCAGGCAGCGCGCCAACTGAAGGCACGAGAGCGCTCTATGCTAGTGCGCTGGATCACCGATACAAACACATGCGCTTTATAGCGCTGACTCTCCGCTCAGAGATCAAAGAAAATTTGTCCAAATGTGTCAGAGTAAGAAATGTTCAGAAATAGGAAAAGGACAATGTTTATTTAGCGAAGGCCAGATCACGGAAGCCCTTCAGGCTACATTACAAGTGCGCTATAGCGCAAAAAAAAATAATAATAATAATAATAATAATAAAAAAAGATTCTTTTTTTTTTTTCATAGAATCTTTTTTTTTCGGTTAATCGATTAACCAAAATATTTTTGATAGAATATTCGAATAGTGATATGGTCTAAAATGCCCATCCCTAGTATATACAGTACACTGCCTAGCCCTACACAGTCTGACACAGTATACAGTACACTGCCCAGCCCTACAGTCTGACACTGTATACACAGCACACTGCCTAGCTCTACACAGTCTGACACAGTATATACAGGACACTGCCTAGCTCTACACTGTATATACAGTACACTGCCCAGCCCTACAGTCTGACACTGTATATACAGTACACTGCCTAGCCCTACAGTCTGACACTGTATACACAGTACACTGCCCAGCCCTAAAGTCTGACACTGTCTATACAGTACACTGCCCAGCCCTACAGTCTGACACTGTATATACAGTACACTGCCCAGCCCTACAGTCTGACACTGTATACACAGTACACTGCCTAGCTCTACACAGTCTGACACAGTATATACAGGACACTGCCTAGCCCTACAGTCTGACACTGTATATACAGTACACTGCCTAGCTGAACGAGCACAGTTGAGTTAAGGCCAGGGGATGTACTGATAGAGACACAATAGGTGGCTCGACAGGCCGGAGAGACAGCCTCACTGTGGGGGTGGAGAGCTGGGATGCTCTCCTTATCTGATCTATTAGCCATGCGTGCAGTGTCTGTCTGCCTGTGTGCATCTAGGGGGGACTTTATGGGCGAGGTGAGCTACAGGGCTCTCTGGCCTTGTCAGGTGCCCCCCCCCCCCCCCCACACACACATACACACACACACAGACAGACAGACGCTCAGCATGAAACATCCTGGGATTCTGATCTCTGGTGGACTAGGGGATTTGAAGGGGAGAGAGGCTGTGTGTGTCTGTGTTTGTGAGGCGATGGGGGTGGAGTCTTGGTGAGAGACCTTGTGACGCTCCATTTGCTAAATCAATCAGGCCCTGTTTTTACAGCTACCCCCTGTCTACCACCGTCCTCCCTCTGCTCCTCCTAAATTCCTCCAACTACACCTTTAACCCCTCCTCCCCACACCTCCATGCTCGCATTCTTCTAGAACAGCTCTGCCTAGGTGCCCCTCAGGTGTGCGTGTGTGTGTGTGTGTGTGTGTTCTTGTGAGAGTACCACGCACACACGCACACCCTGCAGGCTCTGTGAGAGAGGAATGCAGGATTGATGGTATTTATCAAAGTGAAGCAGACCTCTGGCTCCAGCACGACTTGGCGATGCTGGCTCACATACTTTGAGAAGGACTTGCATTCATCATCTTCATGTGCAGACGAAGGGGGAGGGGGGCCTCAAAGATCATTGTGAATGTGTGTGTGTGTGAGTGTGTGTTTGTACAGATACACTGCCATAGATGTATCTGTTACTTAGAGTACTATGTTTGAGGAGTGTTGTGTGGATGTTATCAACTTAATGCCCTCTCGTTTTCTCTCTGTATATGGGCAAGTATGGGACCCATTTTGGTCAAGGAACTTCACACGCAAACGCACACACACACACACACACACACACACACACACACACACACACACACACACACGCGCGCACACACACACACACACGCATGCACGCGCACACACACACACACGCATGCACGCGCACGCACACATACACGCACACACACAAAAACAAAAGCACAAGCATTTGATACATGCAGACACCCACAGAGAAACATTGGGTCTTTGAGTCATTCTCTCTTGGTGGGTCAGAGGAACTACAAGGGGCCCCGTTATTAAATCAGAGAAGGGGGACAGAGTGTCAGCCCCTCCATATGAGCTTACATCAGCATGATTCATCCCCAGCTGGACTATCAGCCATATGGAACGCTTCTTTAAAACGGAGCTTTGAGCATGTAGATAGAAACTGTTCCTCACAAACACGCACAGCTTGATTTGATATATCCCACAGAGCTAAAGAAAGGACAAAAAAGAAGAAGAATGATAACAAGGAGAGAGAAAGTGAGAGATAATGAGAGGCACTGGGAGGGATAGACAATGACGGGGGGAAGAGGGAGAACGTGTAAAAGAAGAGTGTGTGCGTGTGTGTATGTGTATAAGGTTACCGAGGACTTCAGGGAAACGGAGTGTGACATCACGTCTCATCTTGTGTGAGGAGGATCCAGTCTGAACTGGTCTAAAACACTTCCTGTTTCTCCAGACACATACGGGACTCACTAAACAAAACATGCTTCACACACACACCCCTGTGCGCTGAAACAAATAACTACCACACCAAATAACCATCGATCAATAATTGATGATGCCGAAAACCGAGTAAATACTTTCGCTACAAACGCAGTCCATCTTACCCTCTGACCTCTTCTCCTCTACAATGTCCTACTCTTTAGTCTACCTTTTTATATTTCTGTAAAAACAGCTTTCTTCCTGTCTTCCTTCTTTTTCCTTTCGGTCTATCTCGCAAACACACACACAAACCTTGACCCCTCCCTCCCATCTCAAACCAGCCTTCAGCCCAATTACAGGGTCATAATTCCTGCCCCCTCCCCTCGGCCCTGCTGTCGGGTCCTGTGGAGAGGAATGTGGTGTTGTGGGGAACAGAGGAGCCCTGGGAGGGACACAGAGACGAAGGGAGGAGGGGCGGGGGGGGGGGGGGGCAGCACTCTGACGGGCCCCGGCCCCAGGGTCCTCTGCACTTCACCGGCTCAGGTTACCGGCCCCTCGTGGCCCCCTCTCTGCCTCGGCTAAATCCTCAAACCACTACACAATACTTTACTAGGACCCATGAATCAGCGCTGAACATTTCATAGTTATGCTAGCCTCTAGAAGCCCGCGCCGCAGTGTGCCGTTATCCTAGCCTCTGGAAGCCCGCGCCGCAGTGTGCCGTTATGCTAGCCTCTAGAAGCCTGCGCTGCAGTGTGCCGTTATGCTAGCCTCTAGAAGCCTGCGCTGCAGTGTGCCGTTATGCTAGCCTCTAGAAGCCCGCGCTGCAGTATGCCGTTATGCTAGCCTCTAGAAGCCTGCGCTGCAGTGTGCCGTTATGCTAGCCTCAAAATACTTGCCACAGTACCTCCATTACTCAAAAGAATGGTTACAAACTGTTCTTTACCTATTGCTAATAATCTGACACCTATCTATAGGCAAATTCACATATAACTCTTAAAATGCATAAGTGTGAAAAAACAAAACACTTGTGTACAGAAGGTCAGTATTGTTTTAAGGGTTGTGTCTTTGTGTCAACACCCGCTAGCAATGGAATAACTTGTTAATTTTCCTATGTTTAGTAAACAGGGAAGTAGCATCTTGAGTCTTTTTTATTTTGTTTCAGTAAAGCAGGTACTCACTGGCAGCGGTGGCGTTGGCGGGCACACTGGCCAGGGCCCCGGCGTTGGTGCTGGCCACACACAGGTACCGGCCCAGCGTGGCGTTGGTGAGGGCGGGGATCAGCAGCATGCCGGGCGCCACCACTACGCCCAGCGCCGCGGCCAGCTCCAGCCCGTCCAGGCGCCAGCTGATGTTAGCCGGCGGGGGCGGGCGCTACAGCGCAGGGTCACGCTGCCCCCCAGTTTCTGCACCACCGACAGAGGCTCCTCTGTAAACACGGGAACCTCATCTGGAACACATGAACACACATTTACATTATCATCTCATCGTGTCGATTCCATTCAATAAACCGAGACAGGGACAAGAGGAAGGGTAGGTCTCTACTCACCGGAGGAGAGAGTGGCGCCGCTCTGCAGGCAGCAACATAGTACTGCACCAGCGCAAACACAACACAACCCCTTCGCTTTTTCATCCACGGAGTCCAGTCTGTTCCAGACATCTTCCATACACTACCGCCTGGAACCAAACAGAGTAAAAGGAGATGAAATGGTTAGAGGACCACGTTCACAGACTAACACCATCTCGTTTCTAGCACACAGTAAACCATTACACCCAACAATACCCTTCAAAACCCAATACACCCCACCAACCAAACTACTGCTTCATAACCTCTGACCTGCTGCGCTAAGACACACACACACACACACACACACACACCAAACCCAAGAGGAGGGCTGGTACTCCAAACTGAGCCCTACCCTGGGACCACCAGCTCCAGATCCAAACCAAGCCTTCCCTTTTCTCTTCTCCCCCATCCCAGCACTCAGTCTAACCCTGCTTTAACTCCAACCATCCCTCCCTCCCTCCCTCCCTCCCTCCCTCCCTCCCACCTGCCCGCCCGCGCCCTACACCCATCAAGCCTGTGTTCCTCAGCGTGCCTCATTCTGCGGGCTGTAACGTGACCCGTCCCCACTCCAAGGTGTAATGGATGCAGGTAGGGGTCCGAGGGGGGGGGGGGCAGGCCTGTTCACCACTCAGCACAAAGGACAACTGATGAGAGGCAGGGAGGGGAGGGGGGGGATATAAGAGTATATCACAGAGTGCAGTGTGTGTGTGCGTGTGTGCGTGTGCGTGTGCGTGTGCGCGTGTGCGTGTGCGTGTGTGCGTGTGCGTGTGTGCGTGCGCGAGGGGAGAGGGAGGGGTGAGAGGGAGGGAGAGTAATGGTCAGTGTATTAACAGTTCATACTGAGAGGGGAGCCTTTCTTTCTCCCTCATCGCTCCCCGCCAAGTTTCCCAAATTCTTTCCTGTCAGGTTAAACTAACAACTTCCCGTCAGGATGAGGAGGGTGGTCCATAGCGCCAAGACTGAAACGCACTCCCTCTTACTCCCTCTTTTTTTTCTCTAAATGACTTACACGCACACACACGCACTACATCCACGGATAGAGTTAACACCCAAACACAGAGGAGACTTCTTTGTGCATGTATGTATGGACAAACACCGTCCCTCACCAACACTGGCCCTGCTCCTATTATTACAACCAGATGATTGATGAAGCTTTAAGCTTCAGGGACAGAGCCTAGCCATGACACAAAGAGTCCATGTGCGCACACACACACACACACACATACACATACACACGGGCCAGATCAGGACACTGTTTAGTCACAGAGAATGGAAACTATTACAGAGTAACTTCATCAACTTATGGCACCAGCAAAAACATTTTCTTTGGTTGCTGGGCATGCGAGTAAAATGAGCAAACCATTTACAGATGACAATCTTTTAGCTTCTCAAACTACAGTGCAGTTTATGTGAAAACATTTGGCACTTTCAAACTAAAAATTCTGCGGTCCTTGAAACTAGTTTCGATAAGCGTACCTCCCAGCAGCCCTGGAACATGGAGGAGACACACTGTACACACATGCACGCTCGCGCACGCGTGCACGTGATGTGTACATACAAAGGCTTTGCGTGCCAGCAGTAGTTTGCTGACTTCAGACACCACCATAAACAATCTGGGCTACTGTAGAAAGAGACCCGAGGATCCTGACTGCTCCAGGGGGACTGGACAGGAACCGTGGGGATTTACTGAGAGAGAGAGAGAGAGAGAGCAGCTGGCAGGGGCACCACAGAGACACCTCTGTACCACACACCTGTCCCAGCGGTCGGAGCCGCTAACCCCAGGGCACTCTTCTGGCAGATGTGACCGCGGTTAAATACTACCTGAAAGCCACAGGCCACGAGTATGTGTTTCTCTCTCACTTTCCTTCACACTCTCATCGTAACATGTCCTTGTATGTGGACTGGAGGCCTTTGTGCATCAGCGCACCCAAAACCTGTCTGTCTATCCGATGCATTAGGCAGCCGGGCCCTGCGTTTGCCTTTGGAGTGGGCCTGACATCCGTGGCCAACGCTTTCCAGCCATCCGTTCCAGCCGAGGCAGGGAGAGAGCCTCGTTCTCTGGTTCTCCTCCTCCGCATCGCAGGCTGATAGAAACCAGAGCACGCAGACAGCTCCTCTGACTGTGTGTGTGTGTGTGTGTGTGTGTGTGTGTGTATCTCCCCAGTGGTATTCGTGTGAGAACGCAACAAAGACTCAACGACTAGGCTTGGCTGTGCCTTTGAGGTGTGGTGGGCATGTATCATGGTGGCTGAAGATCACTGTGTGTATGTAATGCACAGCTACACACGGACCTCTATAGAGGAATATGGAAATATGAATACATGTGGTTATGACTGCGGGAGTAGTAAAAAACATTCATGAAAACGAGGTACAAATGTGTTCACCTGTTGATTCCATCCTGTAGACTCTAGAGCATTCCTGACTAATGTCTTCTCACGTTGCTGTGTATGTTGGACATCACCCCGGGTTTCCAGCTTCAAAGGCGGGCCCTGAGGTCTGAAGGTGGGTGACCGTGCCGTGCTATGTGACGGTGTGTGGAGAGTCAGTTGATAAAGGCTCATTGTGTGCGTGCTCACGGAGGGGCCGGGGCCCCCTGTTCTCCCGGGGGCCGGCCCCATTGTCCCCCTGCCTCCGTGGGTAAATTCATTTTGACAACCCTGCTAATTGGATAAGAGCAGGCCGGAGCCTCCTCTCCGAGCGCTCACATTCCATCTGCTTTCTGGCATGGAGAGGATCCGCGGAGGGAGGAGGCCGAGGGTCGGGCAGTAACTCCTCAGGAGAGGCTGAGCTGTTGAATATTTATCACCCCCTCTCTACCCTATCCCTGTCGGCCATTCTCTCCCTCCATTATACTTCCCTTACACCCCACCCCCCACCCCCTCTTCACCCCCAGTTACTCCAAACACCACAATGCCCCCCCCCCCCCTTTAGATAAACACATGCGGTGTCAAGTGTGAGGAGTGCTGGGGTTCAACTGCCCCACTCGGGCCCGCGGCCCACAATGCCGCGCTGCATAGCTGCCATGCGGGAGGCCGGTTGCCCCTGGCGACGCTAACAGGCAGAACGCACCTTAATAGAGTGGAGAGTCAATGTAAAGCAGTGAGCCGGCGCACGGACAAAGACCCCGCGGACCCCCGGAGAAAGGAGAGACGCTACTCTGAAGGGCCCGGGGAAGAGCTGATGGGCCCTGCCGGGCGGGAGGCTGGGGGGAGGTTAGGGTGGAGAGGCTGACTGAGACAGCAGAATGAGATGGGGGGGGGGGGGGGGGGGGAGTAAGGGTGGAGAGGCTGACTGAGACAGCAGAATGAGATGGGGGGGGGTTAGGGTGGAGAGGCTGACTGGGATGGGGGTTAGGGTGGAGAGGCTGACTGGGATGGGGGGTTAGGGTGGAGAGGCTGACTGGGATGGGGGTTAGGGGTGGAGAGGCTGACTGAGATGGGGGGGGTTAGGGTGGAGAGGCTGACTGGGATGGGGGGGTTAGGGTGGAGAGGCTGACTGGGATGGGGGGGTTAGGGTGGAGAGGCTGACTGGGATGGGGGGGTTAGGGTGGAGAGGCTGACTGGGATGGGGGGGTTAGGGTGGAGAGGCTGACTGGGATGGGGGGGTTAGGGTGGAGAGGCTGACTGAGATGGGGGAGTTAGGGTGGAGAGGCTGACTGGGATGGGGGGGGGTTAGGGTGGAGAGGCTGACTGGGATGGGGGTTAGGGTGGAGAGGCTGACTGGGATGGGGGGTTAGGGTGGAGAGGCTGACTGGGATGGGGGGTTAGGGTGGAGAGGCTGACTGGGATGGGGGGGGTTAGGGTGGAGAGGCTGACTGGGATGGGGGGTTAGGGTGGAGAGGCTGACTGGGATGGGGGGGTTAGGGTGGAGAGGCTGACTGAGATGGGGGGGTTAGGGTGGAGAGGCTGACTGGGATGGGGGGGTTAGGGTGGAGAGGCTGACTGGGATGGGGGGGTTAGGGTGGAGAGGCTGACTGGGATGGGGGGTTGAGTTGGAGAGGCTGACTGGGATGGGGGGGGTTAGGGTGGAGAGGCTGACTGGGATGGGGGGGTTAGGGTGGAGAGGCTGACTGGGATGGGGGGGTTAGGGTGGAAGGCTGACCTGAGCAGCAGAATGAGATGGGGGAGTATAGAGAGGCTGACTGGAGACAGCAGAATGAGATGGGGGTTAGGGTGGAGAGGCTGACTGAGACAGCAGAATGGGGGCGGTTAGGGTGGAGAGGCTGACTGAGATGGGGGGTTAGGGGTGGAGAGGCTGACTGAGATGGGGGGTTAGGGGTGGAGAGGCTGACTGGGATGGGGGGGGGTTAGGGTGGAGAGGCTGACTGAGATGGGGGGGCTGTGGATGAACGGGGTCCACAGTAACAGAGGGCATGTCAACTGGCAGGCGAGCGGGAGGAGAGAGCAGGAGCTAATCAATGAGCGGGTGTGTTCTGGAGAGCGCGTGTGTGTGTGTGTGTGTGTGTGTGTGTTGCTGAATGTCCCAACATTATTTCCCCCTCGCTCAGTCAATCTGTTCTGGCCTGGGGGGGCCGGGGCTGAGGAGCAGAGTGGGTCCGGGGGGGGCTGAGGGGAGCAGAGTGGGTCCGGGGGGGGGGGGGGGGACAGGCTCGTCCGATCCCTCACCGCTCTCAACGGGAAGAAAAAAGACAGTCCACAACTTCTCCAGAGAAAGAAACAATAGATCCACACCAAAGACCCATGTGCCATAAAAAAACACAGCACTGGCCTACTTCAAAAGACCGTCCTATTCAAAGAATGCTGTGTACTCCTTTAAAGACCATCCTATTCCTACTCCTTGCCTAGCTCACACTCCTCACAGACAGCAGTGCATAAAGCCTACACAGGCCCTGTCTAGAGCTCCAGTACTGGTGCTCCCTCTGAACAGGACAGACCATCCTGAAGTCGCATCCTGAGTTTGGCACAGGGCTCCGCCCAGCAGGTGGATGGAAAGGAACCTCCACCCTCCACATCCCTCGTTCTCATGGAATTACATCAAAAGCAGCTTGGCCTCCCTAACAAGGTTGGGAACCAGGACGGCCGCCAAACACAACACACACACACACACACACACACACACACACACACACACACACACACACACACACACACACACACACACACATCATTATTCGTATTAACGAGTTATATGCTTCCCCAGGCCCCTATTGATGCTAACGAGCAGCAGAGCGTCTCAGGGATTAACCAGACGGATCAAGACATACCAGAAGGGGGGGTTGGGGGGGGGGGGGGGGGTTGGGGGGGCACTAATCAATTAGGCACCGCTGCATTTGCATAATTTAGATAACGAGGCCGAATTAACCAGAGCGGCCTAATTATGGTGATGCTGCGAACACGCCCACCCACATTCCTGAGCCTAGTCAGGGATGCCAACAGGCCAAGCCATGGCAACAGCTCTACAGCCATGGCAACAGGCCCCCACAGCCATGGCAACAGGCTGGTACCACAGCCATCATGAGCGCATCAACAAGTCAGAAACAGGCTCCCACCAAAAGGACATACATCCTTATTGACCTTTAGGACTTTGACATGTATACGTAGTTACTGCAGAAAGTTGTGTTTACATCGCAGCACATTTGACAGGGAGAAATGTGCTTTGAGTAAGTGTATGCATGCCAGAGAGGGCCAGAGAGTACGCATTCTGTCTACCAGGGAAGTCCTACATTTCCCAGGATGCTCAGTGATCACTGGCGTGCTCCCCACGGGAGCGCAATAACATTGACTTTGGTGTTTCT
>JAPMUY010010557.1:0-22500 GCA_026901105.3 Galaxias olidus
TGTGTTAACTCCACGGAGTTTGTGCGTGTTCACGTAAAAGGGGTGCGTTTGGCAACGTAAGCATACATTTTGACCAATTGCTCATGCTCCGTATTTTTTTAACCCCGGAAGACAGCACGTTGATAATGTCAGAATATGACTAGTTGAAATAAGTATGAATGGCTAATTCTTGGAAACGCATTGCCGAGAGTGAAGTCGTAGCAGTGTTCTTGTCAAATGTTTCTGCGACTACGGTCAATTTTACTCTCCCAAATTTAAATAATATGACCTCTACGACTTAGAATTTTAACCAATGTGTCCTGTTTTGCATTACGGACACATTGTGTGTGTGTCTGTGTGTGTGTGGATGTGGGTGTACACGTCTCTCGATGTGGGTTTGGCTGCAGAGGGTAACTGGTGATGGTGACTCATTGTCCATGTTTCATGTTATATAATTTAAATGAAAGGATACATAAAATAATACATCGAAGATGTGAAACCAATTAGTATTAGGCTATTGCCTACACATGGACTACTCCCTAAAGCACATAGGCTGAATGCAATGACATTCTAACAATCATATCAGCTGCAACCACAGCGCCAAGCGCATTTGAGATTAGGCCAGTAATACTTTTTTTAATTAACTTTTAAAGTAAAGGATTTTGTAGTTAGAAAATACACTTCTTGGACGCTAATTTTGAATTGGCAAGAGCTTTATGGCCTATATTAACACTTAGGCTATATGTTTTAAAACCAAGTGTTGATTTTGAATGATCTAAAGGAATGCCGACAAAAACATTATATTTGTGTCCACTCCAGCAGTTTTAAACAACGCCATATGCGGCGCGATTTTCCCGACTTCAGCGTTATAGAGCGCTTAACATCGAGTTAACCACGAACATGAACTGCTCGGAGCAGTTTAGAGATGCAGCGTAAATTGCTATGACAACATACCTTGGGTAATACTTACCCACCTTTTATGGTATGGGTTCATCAGGAAGATACTCCCAATGTCACAAAGGTACTCCTGAACTTACCGGGGTAAGCCAGTTACCTCGCTTCGTAGGATAGGCCTCTGGAGGCAAAATAAAATACACATTTGTTATCGGTAAAATTAGGAAAATAACAGTAACTAGTAATGGACCCATTTACATTTTCAGTTACTGTAATTTAGTTACTCAATTGGAAATAATAATGCATTACTTAGTTATCTTGAGTAGTAGTGAAATTAAGGTAACGCGTTCAGCCTGGTTTATACTTTGCGTTAGCGAATGTAAACGTTAATTTGGCGCTTACATTCACACAGCTGTTTGCCTACATACCTCAATGTAAGTTTAACGGGCCCACTAGGTGGCAGTGTCACATTCAGTAATCCAGAATGTACAGAAAACTGTAGAAGAAGCACATACACGGAAACTCATGTTCCGCGAAAATATAAACAAAGAGACCAAGGTTAGGTTAGGTTGCCCACTGCTTTTCATATTTTTTTATATCAAATCAAATCAAGTTTATTCATAGAAAACATTTAAAACAAGCAGCTGACCAAAGTGCTGTACAATATATTCACATACAGTTTATGAAACAATACAGAAAACAGTTGTAACATAGAGCCTACATACATAGGCTATATATGCACAAGCTAAGTTAAAGCCATTAATGCACAAGCCATTATAATATGATCCGAAGGCTATTGAAAACCATCCTATCTGCTCCAGTTCATTGTGTCATCTGTGTTTTAATTTGTTTATATACAGCCAAAACATTACCGAATATCTACTTGCTTCCCAGAGCCATATCTATATGGCTCTGTTGCTTCCTACCCTGCTCAACCAATCAGTGATCGTTTGATGCACTGAGAAGACGCTTCGCGCGACGCTATGGTAGGATTTGGGAGGACTCCCCGTCAACACGTTGGCGGGCTTCGGTGAGCTACGCTTTCCCAGAAACCCCTTCTCTGCGAAGCTACGCAGAGAAGTTTACGTGCTCCTCCGCAGAAGTATAAACCAGGCTTAAGTCCCAACACTGGTGTTGATACATAACCTAACTTTGCCCATGCCAACACGAGTGCTGTGCAGTGTTAATACATAACCTAACTTTGTCCATGCCAACACGGGTGTTGTGCTGTGTTGATACATAACCTAACTTTGCCCATGCCAACATAGGTGCTGTGCAGTGTTGATACATAACCTAACCCTTGCTATTCGATCTGTATTTTCCCATTTACTACTCACCTCGTTTGAGTGCTACTTCTTTGATTTCAACAAGACTCTTCCCTACTGCAATTTTATGCGAGCAGACAGCCAAAGCTAGGTTGGGGGTCCGCAACATCAACACAGCTGCCATAACTGTCTGTGAAGAGATATTTACTATCCCCTGTAGAGTAAATACACACAGAGGGTGGGCCACCATGATGGAGGTGTGTCGGCCAGGTGTCTGTGGTGGTCCCCATCAGGCTGTCACCTTGGAGGATGAGACGTCTCACACACATGGTATCAGTCGCTCCCAGAGCAGTCTATGCTATTTTCCAACAGTTATTGTTTTTTCTACAGTTCCAGTTTGTCTTCCCTATTTTCTTTAAGATACTCCATCTGATTTTTTACAATAAGAATGACCTCTGCTAGGTTAGGGCATACTACCAACCAGCCTCAATAAGAATTACCTCTGCTAGGTTTGGGCATACTACCAACCAGCCTCAATAAGAATGACCTCTGCTAGGTTAGGGCATACTTCCTATCAGCCTCAATAAGAATGTTAATAAAACACTGTAAAAGACTCTCTTACTCTGCCCATGTATTAACGGGCCATCAGTGTAGTGTAATTCTATAAGGTTGACTTGATTTTGATCCTCAACCAGTGACTGTCATGAGGGCTGACTCAGAAATCTTTGTAAACTTCCACAATAGGCCATGCTGAGTAGAGAGCTCTGGACCACTTGGGATTTGAGGGCTTCCTTGACTCATCTCGGCCTTGTGAAGATACAGAGGAATTTACATTTTCTGAAGAGTTCAACCCTTGCATGTATAAAACGTGTTCTATTTCACAAGAAAAAAGATGGCAGCATTCCACTTTAGTCTGTTGTCTCTGATCAGACGTCTGTGTTGTCATCACCCCAGCCCCATGTCTTTGGCGTGGGCGGACACACCAGGGAAATCATTGACAGTCTATCTACCTCTTTAACAGTCTATCTACTACTGCCCCAAGTCACTCCTCTCAAAGCAAAGAGAAGGAGAGAAAAGGAAAGTGAAAGAGAGAGAGAGAGAGATGTGAGCAAAAAAATAAGTAAATTTTTTTTTTATATCCTAATAATAATAATCTGATTGATGGAGAGAGTTTGGAATTGCTGAGACCACAAAAGCTTATGATCCAGCACATTTTAGAAAATTAATGTTATGTACGGCAAAAAGCAGCAGTATTCCGTGGCGTGTAGGATTTAGAATTCCTTCTTTCTATAACACTCCCAGACAGTGTGGATCATTCATTATGTTGTGCTGCTCTCTAGTGGATCAAAACGGTCGTTGACCTATTCACAAGTAAATAGGATAATCAGTCGCCTGATATATTTTTATGTTGAATTGTATCTCTTGTAAGGTTGGCAGAAAAATAGATTTAATGTCAACGTAACCTGTTTGTTAAATTGTTCTATTTGTTTGTATACTGCAAGTGCTGCCAAATAAATATGGCTGCCCGTCAAAGTAAAAAGTGTTTCTATTGTTCTATTAATTTGGAATGTGTGGGAATTTGAGTTAATTGCGTACTTTAATATAATCTCACCACCGTTAAATTGAGATGAGGAGAGCTTAAACTTCACCGTTAACAAGACGTAACTTTTTGTATACTTGAAATCATAACAAAGAAGTGAAAAAGGCCAGACAAGTTTAATATATATTATTATGTATTTTATTTTTGCCTTACCTTAAACCAATATCTGTTTTGGGTACATTTTGTAGACGTTGGGTTTTACATTTGCAACCTTTCCCACATGCCCAATGCTAGTGTTCTCAGTGTGGCCAGGAGAGGGAGCGCTCTGCTCTTCGTCCTGCTGTAGTGAGGGCTGTCGAGCTGTCAACGCCAGCTGGAGGCCTTTCATTAAAGGGATGTCAGTAGCAGTCTATTAGCACAAGTCAAATTAACAGCTGTAGTGCCTACAGCCAAGAAAACAAGTTAACTTTGACAGTTCTGATGGGACTCACACAGTTAGGTTAACCTCCACTATAAAACCAGAAACATGAACAAGACACCAGTAGAACACCCACAGTTACCCTGCTAGTGAAGCGCTTTGCCCACTGTTACCCTGCTAGTGAAGCGCTTTGCCCACAGTTACCCTGCTAGTGAAGCACCATGTCCACTGTTACCCAGCTAGTGAAGCGCTTTGCCCACTGTTACCCTGCTAGTGAAGCGCTTAGCTGGGCCGTGTCTGGCCTGCCATTTGCATGAAGCTAATATGTAACTCCCCTTTGTGAAGTTCTCTTTTTTTATTCAATCAGATGTGGCCGTGAGTTCAATCCAAAAGGTACACCTTGTTATCCCTCAGCACACTGAAAACTGAGATGATGTCAAGCACAAAATAATAATAATAATGCATTTAAAATGTACCACAAGTCCTTCTGCAGATATTAGTTTCTACAGAAGGCTGCATGGCTTCAGATTGTGGTGTCATTTCCATATTTCACAATATATAATAGAACGCTACCTAACCAGCAGCTTATTTCTCATGCCCACTAAGGCCACTCCTCTCCCAGTCTTCTCCATCTGTCCTCTGCTCCTGCAGGGTTTACTACTGGACTCATACAGGGGCCAAGCAGAGCCATGGTAGAGAGATAGCAGGGCTGTTCTGCTCTATGACTGGATATATTAGCAGGTAATGTCCTTAAAGAGGATTAGGGGCTCCCTCAGAGGAGGGGGGTTAATAGGGAGGTGATTGCATGGAGGAGAGGAGAGAGCTGAGGCTGCCTCAGGCAACCGACAAAGATTAGTCTCCACTATGGACTCTGTCATCCTGTGGACTGTGACTTTTAGCCTTGTGTGTGTGTGTGTGTGTGTGTGTGTGTGTGTGTGTGTGTGTGTGTGTGTGTGTTTATATGTGTGAGTGTACATTTGTGTGTTTGTGCATCTACAATGTGTGTCTCCTGAGTGTATTTTCTGAAAGAAAGCAAGGCAAAGAATGCTCATAAGGATTGATATACTTGTCTGTCATCTTTCTCAGATTCAAATGTTTAATATTTGTCTTAAAAATAATGGTGAAACATGGAACTATCATTAAACTGAACATTATTTTGAGGTGAATGAACTCATGGAGCAACGGAAAGTGAAAAAACAAATGATGGTGTTGACTGCACACAGTAATTAGACAGCCTGCCCCTTGAAGTCACATTCCTAACGCGATAATGCATGGTCATCCTGAAGTACTGTATGTGTGTACAAGTCTGCTTGTACTCAGGGCTTTTTGTGTGGATATTTTCTCATTGATAAAAAAGTCCTGAGCTAGGCTGGCAGTCGTTTTTGAGTGAACCATAAGGTCCCCTTCCATCCCCTCCTGCTGCCTGCGTCTGCCTCAGTCTCTCTACAGCGGACCCAACGCCTTGGCTGAGCCAAGCTCCTCTGAACGGGTCACTGCAGAATAAGCCACACTCGGCAGGGAAGAGGTCAAGTGAGGGGCAAGCACCTGGGCTAGGTGACTTTCTGCCTGGGGGAAAGGAGAGAAGAAGAAGGCCTTTTCCAGGTAGACACGGCCTACTCAACTTTTTAACCAAGTAGCCATTTCAGCAACGTGCAAGAGATGCACTCGGCACAAACACTAAATAAAATTCTCGAAGCTGAGTGTCCAACGTAGAATGCGGCCTGGACTCGTGTAATGTGATTTGCATAACCCCTCATAACTCTCCATGTGCAGTACAGCAGGCACCGTTTCATACAGTCTAAGTTATATAGTGTGACGTTTCAGGTACTGAGCCCAACGAGCCATCGCTGCTGGCCTCCCTGCTGCTCTCAGGCGGGGTCTATGAAAGGAGCTTTGTGTTGGGCTTCACGCTCCATGGCCAATTGACTTCTTTTTCCCATTAATCTAATGCACTGTTTACCTAATCTTTGATAACATTTCAGAACCATTAAAAGCACAGAGAGTAGCCTAGTGTTTCTGATGGGGGTTCGTTTACACCAAGTACTGGGAGGTGCTTTGATATGCTCTCTCTATTTTCTCTCAATTTCACTAGACTGATCTGTGCCCCCCCCCCCCCCCCCTCTCTCTCTCTCTGTCTCTCTTTCTCCATCCCTCTTCAAACGGATTAGTTTCTGCATGAATTAAGCTGGGAATAAATAAAGTATTATTTTCCGATTGAAGCAGATTAAGGAAATGGAAAGGGAGTGGATGTGAAATTGGGTTTAGTGCTGGTAGCTCCACTAAAACACTTTGGTACCTTTGAGCAGGAAGTGAGAAATGCGTTAGAAGGGTGCATTTTCTGAAGGCTAAGGATATCTTACTGTAGGGAGGAAATTGTGAATTGGATTGCACTTAAAACCTTTCTTTGTAAAACAAGACCGAGTGCAAAGGGACTTCACATGCCAGGTGGACAAGGTTTGCAGGTGGGTGTATCAGTTGCCGCCAGGACCTCTTCCTAGACTGCTACTTGTCTGGTCCATGTGGCACGTTATGCAAAGCACCACTAGGACTTCAACACCTCAAAACGGAATGAATCCAAGGAAAAGTATGATAGTTTTTCATTTATAGTAGCATTATGTTTTGAACTTGAATCTTTTCCTTATCTTCTCATTGAATAGCTATGTTCTCTACCATAGCCGACCTCTGCTAAACTTTAGCAAATGCACAGCAGTTTAGAGTTTGTGGTGTCTGTGTTATGGCCTCAAAAGAGTTTGGTTAGTCATGCACACACACACACACACAGACACACACACACAGAGACACACACACACACACACACACACACTAGATGATTGATTGGCTGCTGACAGCTCTTAAGGTTAATCTGTATTTAGTTGGCCAATCCGGATGCCTGAGCATTGCCTCAGGGGCCGTTGTAGTCTAGGAAATTACACTTTCCAACGGACACTGTTTGAGCTCAGGAGCATTCCTTTAGTTTGGGGAGGACAGAAGCTGTGGTGTTCACTCTGTTTCTGTTTGGGGAGGACGGAAGCTGTGTTGGCCACTTTGGTTCTGTGCGGGGAGGACAGAAGCTGTGGTGGTCACTTTGTTTTTGTTTTGGAACGCAGCAAAATGAAAGTGGCCACTGACTCTAAGGTTCTGAGCTATTTGATATCAAGATAGGGGGAGAATCTAGAACCATAATTCTTTAGAAAATTGTCTAGCCGTCTCTGTGCAGATGGGAGGAAGTTAAAAAAAAGGAATCTTTTGAAAATAAATGATAACTTCTTAGGTAATTTTTTTGGGACTTGCCAAGGAGTTGAGATGAAAGGGTTGGGGTTTAATTGAAAATGATAACCTGCTGAATGAGGGGATCTGTTGCTCCCACAAAGCTGTCTGTCTGCCAGTACTGCAACAATATCCACAGGGAGATTGGCAGATAGAAGCTGCTGTCAACAGCCTAGGAGCTGGGGGTCGGTCCTACACAAGCCCTGTACTTGTGTTGGTCTAGGTCGTGCAATGCAAGGCTATGGAGTCTAACAGATCGAAGGTGAGTATGAACCAGACACCGCACACACACACACACACACACACACACACGGATACAGACACACTTACACAGTATAGATATCATCAGTACTACATAGACGTAGATATCAGTAATAATTCCCAATAGGTGTCAAATGGATAAGTAAACCCCAGAAGCCATGACAGTGTATCATTATCAGACTGATAACCTTTAACCTTTTCAGATGGGTTTGCCTCAAACAGTCCTTGATCTTCTTACAGAGATGCAGTGAAGGGTTTAATTCAGACGTACTATCAATGTCATACAAGAATATTCACTTTGTGTGTGTGTGTGTGTGTGCGTGCGAGGGCCCCTCCAGTTCAGTGCTCTCAGTCTATCATAGCAGTCCAACATGATCCTGGACATCAAAGCCACTTAAATATTTCTCATTCTTGAGGCAGCAATAAGCAAGACGGTATGACAGACGCACAAAAGAGCTACAGTTTCCTCTTGGCTCCTGCAGCAGTGTTGACATGGGTAGAAATTAAGTTCTCACCCCTTTTTAAAGTCCAGACGGCTGTCAGACACACCGCAGTGGCAGGGCCTGGACATCTAGTAGGGAACACAGACTGTTCATCATCAAACTGCATCACTCAAATAAAATCAAATGTCATGAAGAGAAAATAAAGAATACCACTTATTGCTGGCAGACTTTTGTATTGCGTCATGTTGTTTGTCTAATCTGGACATTGTGTCTTCAACACTTAGGCTTTGGTTGTATCTTCCAACGATGGAAAACAAGCCTTAAGCAGCTTAGAAACGGGGGCACCCCATCCCAACTCATCCCTATCTGAAACCAAACCCTGGAGGTTCCTGTTTGAAAGGGGGAGTCACTTGCCATCAGAAAGCCACCATTTAATTACGACACACAGGAAATGATTCCCAGAATGGCCTGAGTGCTGATAAGAGAGCTGAGTGGACAAGCTGACAGCCCCAGAAACCCGAGAGCACTGTGGAGGGAGGGGCCCGTGTCTGGGAGCCCCACAATCTGATTGGACTGTCATCCCCAGCTCATAATTAATATATTTATCAAATTAATTACTGAAAGGAAAATTGCGACGTCATCACCGCTATCGCAAAGCGGCTTCGCCCGGCCGGCGAGCGAACAGTGGCCAAATTCATGAGGCTGGCGCTTTCCCTGGCAGGCTAATAAGAGTGCTGTCAGTGTAATGGGGAGGGGGAGGAGCAGTGGAGAGGCTGGGACGAAGGGCAGAGTGAGACGCCTCTTTTGGAAGCCATGACAGACAAATTGCCTCCCATGTGAAGAATGAAACTGAGTTTAGAGGCAGAATGGAAATGAGTTATTGTCCAGTGACCAGCGCACGCTCACGTCTTTGTGTTCCAGAACATGGTGTGGCTTCACAGCATCTAGCAGTATCTTTACACTATCATTTAGTTCATGTTTTACTGTCACAAACTTATTATAGCTTGCATTCTGAGAGAGCTATAATATTATAGGACATAGAATATGCCCAGGATATATACTGTAATATCCTAATGATTTTTTTCATTGAAAGTTAATCTATTTTATCTTTATCTTTTTAAAGGCCATGTTTATTCAATGTGTCACTCCCCTCACATCCTTTCACACAAAGGCTTTACTGACAGGAGCTGTTATGTAAATATGATTCTCACTTAAACATACACATACATTAACCGCCAAGCCTACTTCTCTGCAGAAACTTGGTTGTCTTTACAACTGTGCCATATTTTAAATAGTTGTCTGAATAGCATTGTGCTTATACAAGAATAGAAAGTGTGATTGTCAACTGTGCTCAAGCATTTTGCGTTTTGCCATTTCTTTGTGCACACAAAAGGATCTAAAGATCCTCTGTTAACAAAGCTTTATATAAAAAATGGAGACTGTTGTTGTCAGGGGGAGACTTTGTGTAAATAACCAAAGGTAACCGTAGCTGTGTGGTCACTTATGGAAATCATCAGGTCACTGCATTACTCATTGTCAGATCAGATAAAAAATCCATGTGCTGCCACTATTACTGTCTACTTGGTTGTTGGCACTGTAGATTTGCTCTGCTGCTAGGCTGTGGTGACCCATCTACACCCCCTTTCCTAGCTGAGGTGCAGGTGGACCTAGCAAGAGAGTCCCCTTTATCAGGCATTCCTCGGCTAAAGCACAGGAAGGAGGGAATCTGAATTGTAAAGGAAACACAATCGGCTGCCAGGGTAGTCACAGGAGTATCAGTTTCTTTAAGCTGCGCCGAGCGCGGCAGGAGATTAAGACATGAACTACTGAACGTTCTCTGCCTGTTACACGAAGCGATGCGTGTTACTCTGCATGTTACACGAAGCATGGCATGTTAGTTTGCATGTTACACGAAGCTTGGCGTGTCACTGCATGTTACACAATGCGTGGCGTGTTACTCTGCATGTTACACGAAGCGTGGCATTTTACTCTGTATGTTACACGAAGCATGGCATGTTACTCCGCATGTTACACGAAGCATGGCGTGTTACTCTGCATGTTACATGAAGCGCAGCGTGTTACTCTGCATGTTGCACAAAGCATGGTGTGTTTCTCTGCATGTTACACAAAGCATGTTGTTACTCTGCATGTTACACGAAGCATGGTGTGTTACTCTGCATGTTACACGAAGCATGGCGTGTTACTCTGCATGTTACACAAAGCGAGGCGTGTTACTCTGCATGTTACACAAAGCGTGTGTTACTCTGCATGTTACACAAAGTGTGGCGTGTTACTCTGCATGTCACACAAAGCGGGGCGTGTTACTCTGTATGTTACACAGTGTGGCGTGTTACTCTGCATGTTACACAAAGCGTGACGTGTTTCTCTGCATGTTACACGAAGTGTGTCGTGTGTTTCTCTGCATGTTACACGAAGCATGGAGTGTGTTTCTCTGCATGTTACACAAAGCTTGTGTTATTCATCATGTTACACGAAGCATGGCGTGTTTCTCTGCATGTTACACAAAGCGTATGCTACTATGTGCAGCAACAAAATGGAAGGCCAGCAATGTTTATTCATTAGTGATATTAACATTTTGATAATGGGGAATGAGAGCTGAGAATATGACAAAGATCACTGTATATATGTGCAGTCCAATTCCAACTTTTGTCTCATATTCAGGTATCAGGGATACCTAGTTCAATATCCATTAAATAAAAATGCAACCACTCTTTCTCTCTCTGGGCGGTTCTCCCAGATTGGAATCTGATCCTGGGGAACACAGTTTACCTCTGACTCTTGCACTTGACCCCTAACGTTGGAAGGGGCCAGTGGAAGTCTGGCATGTTCAAACTCTGACATGCAATTTCCACTCAAGCACACTCAATTTGAACTTTAAGACAAGCACACATGGTCAGAAGGGGTGGCCGGAAGAAAACGACTGTGCTAGACAAACGTGACTACATGCAGACAGACCCTGGAGCTACACACAATGATCCCCTCAGCTTGGTCCCAGGGGCCTGTCTCTATACAACTCAATTTATTAGAGCTTAACCCAATTAATTAGTGGAGCACTGAATCAAACAACCAATCAATGAGCCACAGTCAACAACTCTCTGTGTCTGTCTGATTCAGTTTGCTCCATGGCCTTGGCGCCCCCCCCCCCCCCCCTGCATTCCATCTCCCCTGTGGGAGGGTAGCACAGGTGCATGTGGAGACACAGTTACACGGATGGCCCAGGTCACTCTGTGCATTGTGTGTCCCCCAGCCGCATGTTCCGCCGGGGGCCAACAGTATGTGTTTCCTCTAGTCAAAAAGGCCTTTGAGATCAAGCAGGTCTTCCTGCTCAGCTGAAGCCCCAGCCCCACCCTCCCTCCTGAAAAGAGGCTTCTGTCGCAACGAAACCCACAGCTTCTCTTAACCACAGGGAGAGCTCGCTGAGAGAGAGAGGGGAGGTGAGGAGGGAGAAGGGAGGGAGGGATAGGGGAGGAGAGGAGAGAGAGGGAGGAGGGGAGGAGGGAGGACTCGTCTCTCTTTCAGAGTCTCGGTGGAGGGAGAAGCTGGCCGCCTGTCCCAAGGCGTTTCGCCCCTCCGAGCACGCACAAGACAGCCATTCATGGTCACCACCTCCCACCCTCCTCCGCCTTCCCCCTCTAGCCCTTCAACTTCAGCTGAGGCAATTCAACTCAGGCCAGCAGCAGGGACCTTTAATCTAACAGAATGTAGCAGGCACCTGAACTACTTAACCACTGGGCTTGTTGAAGGGGGTAGGCAGTGAGGCTAAGGTATCTGCCATGTAACAAAAAGCCCCCGAACTCTATCCTTGGCTGGGATGAGTACATTTCCTTTTCTGTTGTTCTCAACCAAGGCCAGCTAGTACAAATGCTCCACTATCTGTGTCACCGGGAAGTGGAGAGCAATTTGTTTCTATTAAACAGGACGGTCCTCGCTCCCTCCGACCCCCAAACCACCCTGTAACCAGCACCAGCCTGCCTGGTCTCCTGACTTTTGTCTTGCAGGGAAGCAGGACCAGACACCTGCTTAACCTCTGGACATGAGGCCTTTACTGTAACCAAGAGGGGCCCTTCTGGACATGATGCCCTTTACTGTAACCAGGAGGGGCCTCTCTGGACATTAGGTCCTTTACTGTAACCAGGAGGGCCCCCTCTGGACATGAGGCCTTTACTGTAACCAGGAGGGCCCCCTCTGGACGAGGCCTTTACTGTAACCAGGAGGGGGCCCTCTAAACATGAGGCCCTTTACTGTATCCAGGAAGGGCCCCTCTGGACATGAGGCCCTTTATTGTAACTAGGAGGAGCCCCTCTGGACATGAGGCCTTTACTGTAACCAAGAGGGGCCCTTCTGGACATGATGCCCTTTACTGTAACCAGGAGGGGCCTCTCTGGACATTAGGTCCTTTACTGTAACCAGGAGGGGCCCCTCTGGACATGAGGCCTTTACTGTAACCAGGAGGGCCCCCTCTGGGCGAGGCCTTTACTGTAACCAGGAGGGGGCCCTCTAAACATGAGGCCCTTTACTGTATCCAGGAAGGGCCCCTCTGGACATGAGGCCCTTTATTGTAACTAGGAGGAGCCCCTCTGGACATGAGGCCTTTACTGTAACTAGGAGGGGCCCCACTAGACAAGAGGCCTTTACTGTAACCAGGAGGGGCCCCTCTGGACATGAGGCCCTTTACTGTAACTAGGAGGGGCCCCTCTGGACATGAGGCCTTTACTGTAACCAGGAGGGGCCCCTCTGGATATTCACTGTGGGAGGATCGAGAAGGGGATCCTCTCTCTCTCTCACACACACACACACACACACACACACACACACACACACACACACACACACACACACACACACGAGAGTAAGTCAATTTGAGTGTGGTGCTCAGGGAGACGTTTCAGTGCTGCACCTGCATTTGGATTGCACCCCACCTCCCTCCCTCCTGCTCCACACACACACACACACACACACACACACACACACACACACACACACACACACACACACACACACACACACACACACACACACACACACACTTGTTCATGTCGGGGTCAGTATGATGCGTAGCAATTCAACCTCCACCCTAACACATGGATACACACACACACACACACACACACACACACACACACACACACACACACACACACACACACACACACACACACACACACACACCGAAATGCCAGTCATTACACACACACACACACACACACACACACACACACACACACACACACACACACACACACACACACACACACACACACACACACACACACACCTCCTCCACTCCTCACCCCTCACTCTCCCCTCCCTCCTCACTCCTCACTGTCCCCTCCCACCTCCTCTCCTCACCCCTCACTCTCCTCTCCCACCTCCTCTCCTCACCCCTCTCTCCCTCCCTCCCTCCTCCCTCCCTCTCTTGAAGCCTCCTCTCCACTGCACCACATCTGCTGCTGCTTGACCCCTCCTGATTGATCCTCCTCCCTGGTGGGTAGAAATACTACGCTGGCCCCCTGTAACTCACCTCCACCAGCCCCCACCACACTCTGCCACAGAAACCACAAAGAGGCTGTTTCTCTTCTTAATTTAAGCCCCCATCAGACCCATTAATTTAGGCCCTCCTTCAGATATGATGGGTGTTGAGTCTGACTGTATATCAGAGGAGATAGCACAGATCACACCAGAGGAATAAGAGCCTCTGCTTTACAGCACCTCAGGGTAAATGCGAGCACGCCTTATGGAACAAAGTGACAGAGTGATATCTGGATGTTTTTATGTGGGGCGACACATATGAAATACATCCTTTCTTTTGGTAAAATTTGAAATAGCAAAGTTTTAGTCATAGTTTACAGATATTTATCAATATGTGACAATGTGAAAACCTAATGTGGATTGTGAATGTGGATGTCGATCAACATATCAATGAAATTAATTTCTCTTAGGATTTGCATAATGTTGATTGTCCAATCACATACATTTTGTTTAAAAAAAATCCTCTTTTCTTTTCTATTCTTTTCCTTTCTTTCCATATCTTTTCTATACTTTTCTTTTTTTTCTTTTCATTAAATTAGGAAGTGGACACATGGTTAAATTAATTTCGCTGACAAGACCTTTTAAAAGGTTCATGATATATACACCATCCCTCCTCCTTGTTCCGACATCCATCTTCTCTTATTTTTTCACCCCCTGCGTCTCCCTTCATCCCCAACCCCTGCCTCTCCGTCCATCCCCCACCCCACCTTTCCCCCCATCCCCCACCTCTGCCTCTCCCTCCCTCCATCCCCCATTCCACCTCTCCCTCTCTTTATTGACTCTCTTGGACCCATCTGGGTCCTTCTGGAGGCGTGAAATGCACAGTAATTATTAGTCATCATCACACACTATCAGAAACTGATCCTAGAGCTGTAATTACATGATAAATGTCTGCCTAACACATGCCCTCTATTTAGCCAGCCCCTGGAGACTGGGGATAATAGACAGCTAACAGGGATCCACAGAACAGGCTTTCAGCACTGGCCCAGCCCTATTGTCTGCACGCCAATACACCCTCAGCCCCCGTTTGGCAACAACACAGACCCCGATCAACCCCCCCCCCCCCTTCCACCCACCACCTCGCCCATGCTAAGCAGACAGCAATGTCTATCATTGGCCAAACAGCACAATGCTAAAAACCCAAACAATGTCATGGCAGAGAAAGGACATTTGTCAAATAATGGTGACTTGGGTTAAATGCAGCTGCCTTTGACCCATAAATGCAACATAATAATTGGCCGTATTACCAAATGTTTTTTTTACACTGATTTATCATTCTATTCAAAGTGGCAGTCTTAAAGTAGGACGTGTGTAATTACTGAGGTTGGTTCTGCTGCTACCCCTGGGCCACGCTCAGGAATGTGCAGAAGAACTGTCAGCCTCCAGTAAACTGACAATATTATTTGTTTGGTTGCTTACATTTGTAGAGTTGCAGGGCTCACCCTTGCAAAAATCCAGTCATTGGAAAGCTATTTAATGACAGTTATTGACTAATAGCATATGCAGCCTAAACCAAGTCACTGTCCTGAGGCATCAGCACAAAAACACAGCCTTATCCACCAACACAATACACATTTAGCATTTTGTGTAATACTTCAGGATGGGGAAAAACCTAATCCTCAAATTCCACAGTGAGAGTTGTTGATGTCTTTGTTAAAGTTAGACCAGAGAGAGGGTTGTTGATGTCTGTTTAAGTTAGACCAGAGTGAGGGTTATATGTCTCTGTTAATGTTAGTTTGGAGCTGTTATTATGACCCCATATTTGTATTCTTTCAACAAGTTGAATACAACATATTTTTGTCTTTTTTGCATACCAATAATGCCTCGCTTGCAGCGTTATTTGAACAACAGAACAGTCTTTACTGCAGCTGTTTACCTGGAGTCAACTCAAACCTTGAAGAATAACTGATCTCCTATCTCTCTTCTGTTAATGCAAATGAGGTATAGGTGAGCAAATAGTAAACTGTTGTGACATGTCTGTTAATATATTTTTTTTATATAATTTTCAGCATTCTCAATGGGAGCGACAGGGATGGAGGACGTTTAGAGAAGACAGCTTATGGTCAGTACATCAGATAGGCATGCAAAAGACTGTTTGCTTTTTATTATCCAAAAGTACCTTCAAAATGAAAACTCATTTGTAAAAAAAACTCAAAAACAAAGAGTATTTGCCTGGCATTTGCCTACGTGGCTCTAAACAACAGGCGAGGAATATCATTAGGGCCTGTAAGCCATGGGGCACGCTGGCAGTTAAACAAATTTAATGTGTACAGTGCGCGCTCACCCTGGGACAACTAGGATCGTCTTATAACTTATCAGTCTTATCAACTGTTATTTCCTATTATGCATATGTTTGTAACTGATTTACTGGACAGGAGGTGACGGTTTGTCTTACGGGAAGCTCGGGCTTATATTACTGACGAATGCATGAAGCGTGATCTTTATCTGACCCGCTTACAGGAACTGCAACAACTGTTGAGAACAAAATAGACTTTACTTATTATTATCTGTTGTCAAACTAGCTATTGGTTAGATATAACATTTTTACATCAGACTTTAGATATGGTAGTACTTACATTAACCTCTAGATGGCAACAATGACCCTTTTCATCAGATTTCACAGAGAAGGTTCAGGGATGTTCTCTAAGACCATGTTTAGTTGAAAATCATTTATTTGTTCATATTACACAATAAGAAACATATTTGGGCTGTTTGGGGAGGGGGATGCACAAAGAAATCAGACACTGTTTCTATCTGGCAAAACAATGATTCAAAAGCGCAGTGATCTGACTGAGAGGCATGTCAACCATCTCCTAATTGATACAACAAGCCCTTCTGTCAGCCTTTTGAGATAGTGGTTAATAGCCCTAAGCAATTCCTGACTGAAAGGGCCCAGCATTCCTCTTTGGGGCCGACTGCCTGGTTAGCAGTGAGGCTAGGGATGTTCCTCATTAACATCCCTTTAGTGTGGAAAGAATGCCTGGTGATTGTTTGGGGAGCACGTGCTTCCTCTCCAGCTAGCCTTCGAGGAGTAGGCCGCTGAGCTGTGCCTCGGTCACTGGGAAAGGAGACACTGTTGCAGCATTCCCCCGGGCCTACCCTGAGCAACGCACGCACGCACGCACGCACGCACGCACGCACGCAGGCAGGCAGGCAGGCACGCACGCACGCACGCACGCACGCACGCACGCACGCACGCACGCACGCACGCACGCACGCACACACACACACACACACACACACACACACACACACACACACACACACAAATCGTGAGAGAGGCTTCTGTTTGTGAGCTCTGGTCGTTTGCTGCATACTACTGGGCACAATTAGCCAGCTAGCAAAGATTCCACTTTCTCAGTGCACTGACAGAACATCTGCTGTAGTGGAACTTGGATCATGCTATTGTTAGTGGCTGACTGCATTGATAATGACTGAGGATAGGTATCTCCTTCCCGCTCTTTTTAGATTTGTTTCTAAATATTACGAGTACATGAAAAATGTGTCATAAATTATATATATATATTTTTTTTTTGTTTTGTTTGTCTGCACGGTAAACAACTATAATTTTGGTATTTTACCATAATTTTTATATTTCCTGTAGCTTAGTCTTGAACATGAGTGATACATCAAAGTATAATGTGCTCTGATTAAAATGAGATCTGCAGAGGTTTGTGTTTGTCATGCATGCCATGGGCAGGTATGCCATTTATCTTAATGCATAGGGGCTAGCGCCAACCTTCCCCTGACCCATACTTTGCCACTAACAACTAGTGTGGGTAGGGTGATTATGGCTTTCTGTTACTGCTGGCAGTCTCTCCTTCCTCTGTTCTAGCTAAAGGGCTCTGGCACTAATTGCTAACCATTACAAATATAGTATGTTCAGAGCGGAGGGGGGGCATAGATGCCTCTTAGCTAAATGCTGATGGTAATTGAACAATTAAACTTTGCAAACTCAATTACTCTCCACAACATGTCAGTGCTGCATGAAGACTGGCCTGCTGGTGGACATCGCGGCAGACAGAGGCCAGACACGTTAATTTGCTTTGCTGGGTTCTTCATCATGTTCGTCATGCTAACTTCTCTTTTCATGTGTCATTATTCCTCACACAAGGAGTCAATGAAATGAGATGTAAGACAGCTTAAACATTACACTATGTGTTGACAGCATCATTATTTACCACCACAGTATGGAGAATGCACACAAAGCAAGCACTGAGCTCCCATTTAAAACTTGATTCCAATCAGTAGCTAATTTACTGCCTGGTGTTTGTGAGTGGAGCACTGCAACACCTCAGGTCTCAGAACACCAAAAAGAGGACAGATGATGAAGAAAGAAAAACAGCGACTAAAGAATAAAAGAAATCCCCATAAAACAATGACAATGAAAGTCCCCCCCCCCCCCCCCCCCGCACTGGGTGCAGCTCCTCATTAAGTAGAATTAAAAATGTGATGGTTTATAATTATCAAATAAATCCTGTTCACTATGAATGAATACATCTGCGTGCCATAATTGTCCCTCGACTAAGAGCAGTCTGCCGCTGAATGACTCCTTTGTGTTTCGCAGTGGGAAGGCTTTCACTCCTGCATAATGATGCTAATCATAAATTAGCATTTTGAAGTTTGTGTATGTGTGAGGGAGTGTGTGTGTGTGTGGTTTATACAGACAGATAAAGAGAGAAACAATAATTACGCTCATCTTGATTTAAAAAAACAAGATTGTGTCCATGTGGATGATGGAAGGAGCATCCAGTAACATGATAGCTTCAGAACGCATCACTTCCTGGTATCCTTGGTGAGGAACACAGTAGGAGAGAGGAGTTGACCTGAACACTAGAACAGTAACCTCTAGGGTTAGGGTTAGGGTTAGGAGGAGAGAGGAGTTGACCTGAACACTAGAACAGTAACCTTTAGGGTTAGGGTTAGGAGGAGAGAGGAGTTGTCCTGTACACTAGAACAGCTAACTTTAGGGTTAGGGTTAGGAGGAGAGAGGAGTTTACCTGAACACTAGAACAGTAACCTCTAGGGCTAGGGTTAAGAGAAGAGAGGAGTTGACCTGAACACTAGAACAGTAACCTCTAGGATTAGGGATAGGGTTAGAAGAAGAGAGGAGTTCACCTGAACACTAGAAAAGTAACCTCTAGGGTTAGGGTAACCCCCCCTCCCACGTCTCTCTCACGCACACACACACACACACACTTACACAGTACAGATATCATCAATACTACATAGACATAGTGTGTGATTCGTGGCTTTCCTGCCATAGCCCAGGCAGCAGTGTGGGTGTAGTCTTCTTCATGTAGGGGGCTTGACCTGCTAATCGAATGAGACAAAAGCACCAATCTAGAGACAGAGAGCACTATGGACCCACTTCTCACCAAGGCTGGAACCTTCTGTTATTAAAACCTGCTTGTTTGATGTCCCAATTAACACAGGGCCGCCTGGTCATTCATCTCAATACGCTCTCTCTCTGCTCTTCAACACACATGTCCATCTGGGCTGCACGCACTTGGCAGTGTTTATCATAAAGAAGCACAAAAACAGACGGGTAGGATATTCACTTCTTCCAGTGGACATTTGTGCTCTTTTTGATTTTGTGTATTATATTTTTTGATGCCCTTGTATAAAAAATGTGTTTATATAAGGACCTGTCATTCCAAAATGACTGTTTGTAGAAGGGCACTGTAACTATAGACACCGCTAGCCATCCAAATATGTTTTCCAATTACTTCAACAGTGACTCCATTCAAATGGCGTATTGCTGTTTGCGTGTCAAGGACCGTCACAGCATATTTCCCTGTGTGAGGTGCACATGTAAATGATAACTGCTCTAGTTTGTTCCTCAACAAAGGCACTGTGACAGCCATTAAGTCTCTGCTGATAACACATCAGTGTCATTTCATTACATCTACCTAACCACAGCATTTCACTGGAAGGGAATGGCCTAAACACACAAACAGGGTCTTGTTGAGTGTCCTGGTCAATACCTGGCCGTTGCTATATATGGCCCTGTTGCTTTGCATCCGTCTTAGCCTCGCTAAACAAATGGAGTTTATACTGTATATGCAAAGCCTGTGTGAAATTGGTGTGAAATAGATGAGTGTAGCTGCTGCCAATAGGAAAGTAGCCACTCTGCTGAACGCCAATACCCCTAATGGTCTTTAATCGGATTCTTGAATGGCGCTTGACAGCAAAGCTGAGAGTGCTGCCTTGTTCTGTTCAAGAACAAACACTGGGATTGTTCAAAATGTCTTCCCCTTTCAAAAGTGGCGTTGGGAGGAGCGTAGCGGGGGCACCTGTCGGGGTAGTAGACTTTTGTTTTAAGTTGACTTTAGATAATTCAGTACCTCTTAAGTAACTGTTGAGTCTTAGGAAAAATTAAGGTTAAATACATTTCTGAGTTGAAATGGAGAAGCCTACTAAAGGCATAGCACAAGTAAGGTCGTTACACAAATGTATTGTAGGATTGAGATGAGAACATTTTGGAACAGACATGACTGACAGCCATTGTTCACATTCACCTCCATAGATTAATATTGTGTCTTGTGTGAATTAGATACATCATGCAATGTTTCAGACACGCACTGTGGTAGGGTGCCACGCTGTGACATGATATGACCACTAGGTGGTGCCCCACCACTACATGGGGGAAAGAACCCAGCGCTGCCCAAAGCAGAAGGCCATACACATTATGTTATATGGAAATACTATTTTGTTAAATTTGAAATATGAATGGATATACACAGTAGGAGTATATAATCAAATATTTGCCCAGACAGTCAAAAAATCAATATTGCATATCCGTGTAATTCTTGGCCTACATTTAAAAAATCCATTCTTGTTCTGGTAAGTTGATTAAGATGTGCAACGCTGTAATGAACAGATGCATGTCAACTGCACGTCATTTCTGCACGCACATTGTTGCCACCCATACTAGAGAATGCATTTTCTGAAAAATGTCGGAACTTTTTCATTATCTCCTCTCATCTCTCACCAATCTTTCTCTTTCTCTCTATGGCTTTCTTTCCCCCTTACACACACACACACACACACACACACACACACACACACACACACACACACACACACACACACACACACACACACACACACACACACACACACACACACTCTCTTTCTCTCTCTCTCTCTCACACACACACACACTCACGCAGTGATTGGCTCTGTACGCTCATTTTCCCTCTCTCAATAACTCATCATAATGTGATTTGAGGAAAGAAAACTAATGGTAGTTGATTCAAACTAATTCAGGTGATCAGGGTCCTACTACTGGTGCATGGGGCCCCAGTTTCAGCTTAGCCAGGGCAGCAGCTGGAAGCATAATTACATGGGTTGATTTATACGTGATTAAAGCCTCTCTATAAGTCACCTCGTTTGAAAAGAGCAGTTAAGCTACTAATACTTTTCACTAAACAGCGGCAATTCCGTATAAAATGAATGTATGTAGCTCCTCTGAGAGCATATGGTATATTTCTCAGCTATCAATAATTCAAGGGGAATGAGCAAAAATTAGTTGGCTCGGTTACCACCGCGTTTGTCGACATTAATTCCACCGACGTTTTGTAAATGGAGCTATTACGCAAAAAACAAAGCAACGTGAATGACCGCGGTTTGCCGTACTTAGGAAAAGAGAAGGCATCATACGTACACCTGTCGTTTTCCAACAGTGCACCATTAGGCTTTGCAGAGAAAAGACATCACACCTTCCATGTTAGCCGTGCTCTTTCATATAAAAAGGCTTTAGAAATTGGGACCTTTTAAGAAATCTCTTACAGTTTTTGTTTGTCCCATGCCTCCCAGTACTGTCCCTTACAGCAAACCAAGGCATGCCATTTGCATTCTAAATGTTTTTCCCCCAAGCCCCAAGTGTCATGTGCACCTTTGAACCTCTTTTTATACTATAAAATAAAGCATGAATGATCTTTAAAGCTCTTTAAGGTTCGATTGAAATCAAATGAAGTCCTCATTATTCCGTTAGCTTCAGACTAGTGAACAGGTGTTCTTTTAGATTTGTCCCATCGTATAGATTTTGGCAACCTTTATACCTTTTACACACACACACACACACACACACACACACACACACACACACACACACACACACACACACACACACACACACACACACACACACACACACACACACACACACACACACACACACACACACACACACACGAACAAGCACAGGAACATTCACCCATCAAAACACAAGTAGCAACTCAATGGGCCTGAGCACATTGTTGCTTTAACCTTCCAGGCCAGTCATCCCTCTCAGACCTCCAAGCCTTGGCAGCTAGCTCTATTGGCTTTTTGTCATGGAGCCTGGGCTCGCACTGTTTCTGGAGGAAAGGGGTGTGGGGGTGGGTGGAGAGAACAAAAGGGCCAGAAAATAATCCACTCTTTCCCGTCTTCCCAAAGTGAAGTGGAGGGTGTGAGGGTACAGAGGAGGCCCCATAAAGGAGTGGAAGCCCCTCTGTCATATGGGGCCATTAGGGGCCGGCCAGCTGATTAGGCTCTGGAGGGGTGGCACGCGACACAGGGGCCATGACCCCACCACCTCCACTTATCACCTTTGCCCACCCCAGGCCTCCCCAGGGGGCCACACCTCCACTCATCACCTCTGCCCACTTCAGGCCTCCCCTGGGGGCCACACATCCACAAAGCCATACTACTCTGGACAAGATACTCGGGGTTGGACGCTATGCTGAAAGCTTGAAGGGAGAGATGGAGGGATGCTCCACCTTGCCTTTCTAATCTCCGGCACAGTGTGGACTCTGAATGGGAAGGGTGATCGAGTGTTCAGGTGGACACACTTCCTTTTCTTCTTCGTCCCCCTTCCTCGCTGTGGGGATGACTATA
>JAPMUY010010557.1:27500-42500 GCA_026901105.3 Galaxias olidus
AGAGAGAGAGAGAGAGAGAGAGAGAGAGAGAGAGAGAGAGAGAGAGAGAGAGAGAGAGAGAGCACTATGCTCTCCCACCCCATTGTGAGGACAGTGTCATTGACTTGTAAAGGTTACACATGTACATGCCCTGCTGTTCAGAGAACACAGCCATAGCAGAAAGTAGGCCTCCAGTAAAACCTGCACCCATCCCAGTGACCCTCTCCTCCACTGCTGAATAACAGCGGAAGACTTGGGCTGGGATGTGAGGGAGGCAATAACTCACCCTGAGCTTGACGTGGCCAGCGATACCACGCTGCTGACAAATGGCCAGGCCCATGATTGAAATCTGACAAAATAACACCGCGTTTTATAATAACGTCCCCCAGCAGAAATATGGCACCTGCAAACTAAACAGTGCTCCATCACGGCGGCGTGCCAGTCCCAGAGGCAGCTCCTATTAGGGGCCAGATCAGTGTGTTAGCCCCGTCCTCCGCCCCCCACCCCCGCCCCCGCAACCCGTCCCACGCCCCCCACCCCCGCCTCCGTGCCCCGTCCCCGTCTCCAGATCAGTGTGTTAGCCCTGCCTCCCTGCCCCCCGTCCCCAGATCAGTGTGTTAGCCCTGCCCCCCCATCCCCCAGCTGACCGACAAACTGACGGCTCGGGCCTGGCGCCGAGACAGTGACAAATATTTGTGGTGACAAGGCCACAAATCACACAGCGACAAGTTTTAAAACTCAATATTCACTCAACGTGCATCTGCTATATTCTCGTTAAAAGTGTAATATTGGAGTCTCTCCCCCTCCCGTGCCCTTTTTATTATTATGGTATTGACAGCGACCATAATAAAGTTGTGCTATTTTGATGCCAAAGAGAAAAGCAAGAAGCAGACAGAGAGAAGAGAGTGAACCGACAAGGAAAAAGAGAATGAGTAAAACTGGAATGGTGGAACGCTGACTTGTTACTGTTACAAAAGAAAAAACAAAATTTGTATGACACAACTTGGACCAAAATGTCTGAGTTTGATGATGCAATATGAATTCACTTATATGACATTGCAAATGAAATATACCTAAAAGACAAATTACTGGTATTTCATCAAATATAATAAGTATTATTCTTATTCTAAATTGACAGTGTTTTAACCTTTAGTTTTACTTCATTTGGGGCTTATCAAATCACACTGCCTTTAGACCTGCTCTCACTACCAGTGACATCTGAACCTGTGATTAGCGGCTAATATCCCCACTTTGTTAAGGCTCGTCAACCATGTAGGCCCTAATCTGTGCATGGCGCACGCCACTAAGTGTGCTTTAGGCCCATTGTTAACATAAGACCAACTCTGTAATATAGCATGGACAATTAAGTGCACAATTTTTGTATAAATGCAAAATCCCTCACAGTGAATTATTTAAGTCCCTCTCCACAGTTCATTTAATAGAGGTCTTTCAGCGGCGGGTGGAGTCACAGAAAACTAATTTCATTCTGCTCTTTGATTTAATTAGATTTTATGATCTATGGTATTGCTAATTCTGTGGCTCCCCATGCGTTGTCTGAGTCTGTCTTCAGCACTGGCGGGCGAGCTGTCAGAGCCCATTTTTAACAGTATTGAAAAATTCAAGCTTTATTATTGCCCCCTCACTCATTTTCCCCCATCAGGACTAAAGTAATGAGCTTTTACTCTCCTTCTCTTTTACTCTCCTTCTCCTCTCCTTCCCCTCATTCAACCTATCTCTCCCCTTCATCCCCCTTTCTGAAAACAATGACAGTGAGAGAAGAGCAGGAGAAAGAGCGGTGTGTAAAGGCAGAAAGAAAAGAGGAATGATGGGGTAAACAGAAGCATTGGCGGGTTATTGGAGAAATAAGAAAGTTGGAAAGGTGAGGATGAATGAGTAAGAGTGAAAAAAACTGAAGGTATCAGAGAGAAGTGTTATGATTAAAGAAGAAAAGATAGATCAAGAGAGAGAGAGAGGAAGAGGGAGATACAGAGAAAGGAGGAGGGAGATACAGAGAGAGCAAGAGGGAGATACAGAGAGAGGAAGAGGGAGATACAGAGAGAGGAAGAGTGAGATATAGATAAAGGAAGAGGAAGATACAGAGAGAGGAAGAGAGAGAGGAAGAGAGAGGTAGAGGGAGATACAGAGAGAGGAAGATACAGACAAAGGAAGAGGGAGATACAGAAAGAGGTAGAGGGAGAATCAGAGAGTGGAAGAGGGAGATACAGAGAGAGGAAGAGGGAGGATGGAGGGCTGTCTGTACAGTTACAGTGCTGTGGGCTCACTGCCCTGGCATTAGCTCCCTGATTCACGAGTTAAATTTCTCAAACTGCCTGTGGCTATTAGCTCCCAGTTCCTTGGTCTGTCATTTAGACTCCAAAGAGTCTTATGGTTAATGTGCTGTTTTAATGAGAACGCTGTGCGCCCTTAATATATTTGACTGTATGAAAGGTCACAGCAGGAAGCTAACAGACCGGGGGAGTGGAGCACAGCGGCGGGGCTGTCAACAAGCGCTGCAGCTTTTTGTTTTTTTTGGGGGAGGGAAAAATAGTGTGGGGCTTTGGCGTTAACCTGCAAGGCAGATACTCTGTTCCATGTCTCGCTGCTCCCTTACCCAGCATCCACTCTGTGTAATGGGCCTGGGAACTGATGATGCCCCCCCCCCCCCCCCTCCCAGCCCCACAGAGCCATCCATCACCTGTCTGAAGCCGAGAGAGAGGTAATGTAAGGGGCAGACACCCAGAGGTGGCACGTGTTTCATTACCCATATAATCACCAGTCTGATTGCCACACAAGCGACAGAGGAGCACCTCACGGCGGCCACCGGGAATTTATAGGCATCCGAGTACGAGAATCCCAGCAACCCGTTATATATCCCTAGAATGCCATGTGGAGACGGGAGGCAGCCGAGGAGGGAGGGAATCCTTAATCCATGAATGTGGAACACAGATTCCATAAAGTCATTTCATGGAAGGGTTTCCGCTAACCCTCTTGGTTTTATCCCATACAGTTTAGACAGCGATTTGGGCTGACCTTTCTCCTATATATGCAACTTGACGTGTACAAATATGACTGAATAAAAATGGCAAACAACTGTCACGTATATTAAAACCTGACTGCTAAGCATTAATGCATTAAGCTGCATGCATGCATTTCTACTGATGCTTACCCTTGTATTGTGAAATGTTGGATCTTAAATGTAAATTTGTCAACTTATTTTCCCCAACTCTATTATCTCAATGACCATATTCTGACCACAGGGAAACAATAACAGCATATGAAACCTTTTGACAACTGGGCTGTTTGTTGTGCCCCCCTCCACAACAGAACTACCATTAGGGCATCAGAAACTCACGTGGGGCCCTCACAAGGAAGCAAGTCTGAATCTGAGTTTGGGCCAAAACCCCATAATCTAACTGTAATCCATTCCAAACTAATCAAACATTTACAAAGGTGCCACAGTGGAGAGAAAGCTCTATTCATCAGCTTACTGCGTCCCCAATGCCTCGGCTGTCTGCATGCGCTCGCGGCGTCTCAATCTACCTATGCAAATGAGCCAGTGGTGGGGAGGGAGGCTGACACTAAGAGCTGTGAACAGAAATGATAAACAAATAGCCATCCATTAGAGTGAGAGGGCAGGGTAACGGCGCGTTGCGTACTGTGGGCTGTGAGCTGAACCCCAGGCGCCCTCACCACACCACCATGCCATCACTCACAGACCAGGAAGTGACAGTGCTGTCAAGGTGAATTACCAGCACATGTCAAGTTTTTGTTAAAAAATCTCCGCCTACTGTAAGCCTTATTTTTCCCGTGTATAATGTATGTACACGATGGATGATATATCAACACTGGCCGTGGATGAATAATTCAGCCACGGTGATTTGACAGGGGGAGTGGAAGTGGGGAGCGGGCCAGGCCTTATGGTTTGGGGGTGAGGGCTTTTTGGGGCTGAAAAGTGAGGAGCCGTCGCTCTAATCCTCTCCAGAGCCTGTAGGGCCCGACTGGGCCCCCATTACTGGAACCATTTGTTTATTGTGCAGTAATTACAAAGCTCAGGGCTGGAGACTCACACGTGTGCACGGACCATGTAATGATGTAAACATTTATTAAAGAGTAGCATAATTGCTAAATAATCTAACCATGAATTTGTGTCTAATTATATCCATAGGAACTAAAAGAACAGAAAATTTGCATAGAAAGACATTTTCATTTAGCTTTAACAGAATACAAAATTTGAAAAACATAAAAAAACGCAGTAATGCAATTCTTAAAATAAAGTGTGCGTGGGGATAAATTATGCAAATTTTTTTTGACGTTTTGTGCATCTTTGCGGTTAAAAGCCCCATCCAGTTCTGAAACGTAAAGCTCCTATTTCAGCGCTCCAGCAGCCATATAATTCTCTCAGTGCAGCAACGGCAATCCCTATTACCGCTGGATAAAGTGTACCCTTTTTTATTTGAAATGAAAGTGTCAGTAATTTCTCTAAGATTGAGGACTCCTTACTCACAGGCCCAATCAATGAAAAATAGATGAGGCTCAGTTCTCTCTTTTAATATTTAAGGCAATATTAAAGTCCCTCTTACATCTCATGGAAATAGTTTTATTTAAAAGGAATAAGACCATGGGGCATTGTTTACTGAACACCTCATGCATATTTGATATGCCCCGATGGTTCTTGGAGAAATTCAAAGGCCCTTGAAATGGTTACTGTTTTGCAGTAACAGTAAGTATAAAACAACTTAAGAGGAAGTCGAATGGCCTTGCTGGAGCGGCTCCTGGCTGCTTGATGAGGTTAGGGCTGGCGCTCTAATGAGAGCTCAATAGATGGCTCCACTTTTTATTTTCTCATATTGGATTGTAACAGAGTTGCACTCTGTAAGGAAATGAATGTTAAACGTGGACGAGTAAACGAAAAGGGATGAATTGGCATTTCAAAACTATTAATGCTGTGGGTAGTAGCATGGGCAGAGAGAAGAGGGAGGGAGAGAGGGAGAGAGGGGGAGAGAGGAGAGAGGAAGTAGGTGGAATATATGAAGCTAGTGGAAGTAACTTGTTGTGAAGGTTTCAGGAAGCCAGAGGCAAGGAGAGTCCTGGACAGAAAATGACTCCTTGGTATTACCGGCCTTATTGCTACAGTTGTTTACGTTTGAGACCAGGCTCTTAAGCATGGACAGTACTGACAGGACCAAATCATTCAAAGGGAGAGGACATACAAGCCTAACAGTGTGTGTAATGTTGACATGGACACCATGAATAATACCAAAATAAAGGGTTACACTTGGATATACAAATCATCAAAAGAAGCCAAGAAAAGACAAAGCATGTTATATGTCATTTTATGATGCATTTGCATAATTTGGCAATGACACAACACTGAACTGGCTGATCATTGGTTTTCAGGTTAGGTAATTTAATAAAGTGTAATGTTTTATATGATTGAATAATGTTAATAAATAACAACTCTCTCTCTCTCTCTCTCTCTCTCTCTCTCTCTCTCTCTCTCTCTCTCTCTCTCTCTCTCTCTCTCTCTCACACACACACACACACATTAACAAACACACAGGCCACGTTGCCGTTGAGTACCCCATCATGGCGGTACTAACAAGATGTAGTAGTGGTTAGCAGGAACATTCAAACAGAGAGCCAAGATCCTTCAGCTCCCATTTGGACAAATCTAATCAATTCCCATAATACACCATGTATCTGTTGCCTGGGCTACCCAGCATGTCACACCAGACTGTGACTGAGGGAAGCTTTTATCAGACACTTTGACAGCATAGACCTTTTAGCCGGCAAGGGTTATAAAAGGCATTGGTTTCATGGTCCACCTATATTGTTTGATTGATCTAAATGACATGAGGATGAGGGCTGTGGTAACATGATCTATGAAGAGATAGAAACTACTTGTACGTGATTAAACTCTCCATGCTGGGGCCGAGCTTTTGGATGGCTGTCATTATGTGCACTGGAGGCCCAGCGAGCGGCACAAACACAGCTGTTAGCCTGCCTCCACACTGGATGCCTCTAATTGTTTCCCAACACAAGCTATGTTTGGCAGGGATTTGTTGGTGTTAAATGAGAAATGGCAAACTATGCCTGTGTTTCTGCAGGTGCATAAAAAACAATGGATTCAACCATTTTTTAGAGATTGATATTCAGATGTTGGAAATCAATGTGCACAGATATAATACATATGTTTTTAAAAGGAATATATTGATTCTTTTCTCTCAAGCAACATGTTTAATCTCCTGTCTGAAGAAAAGTCCACCAGGCTTTGGTGATGTACAGCTTGGTTCCAGTAAATCTGTCTCTCCTAACAGTAACTGTCAGTGTCCCTCTGAAACCACCATATATCCCTTAGCTTTGTGGGAGAGAGGGTCTAGGAGGATACGAGGGTAGAGAGGAAGAGAGAGAGAGAGATGGGGTTAGGGTGGATTCTTGGTGGAGAGCCCAGGGACGTCTGTGGGCCCCGCGTGGGGGTCATGTGACCTGTGGTGTCCGACACTGTGGCACCAGCCTGGCTGTGGGGCCGAGTGCTGCTGTTGTGGTGACAGAGACGGTAACCAGCCCGGATCCCTTCCACCACTGCCCCTTTGTTCTCTCCATGTCCGCTCAGTGCCCGCCCCCACGCCATGCCTCTCCTTGGGTTGGTAGAGCTGTGCTGGAACTATGGGTGCAGCCACACACGGTGTAGCAAATAGGATGATAATTTTTTGATTGGATCTTAATACGGATAATATACTTCGGAAATAGCAGTGAGTATCACAGGATTTACAGCTGCCTTTTAGCTACCAAATCAAACTCAAAACCCAAATGTCTTTCACTTGATTTACGACTATACACTTTTAAAGAGGTTTGCCCGCAAGTAACATTTAATGTTTTTCACCTTTTTACGACAACTGTGGGGGAGTTGAACAGCTGTAGATGCAGACATCTAATACGGACTCATACACGCTAGACATAATATCAGGCAATATAGAGGCTAAGGGCCTATTGAAATGCAAATAGACTGCTGGGGAACGAGCTAGCTGGCTAAAAGAAATTGGCTGGGATGACAATGCAAGTAAACCACTCCAGTTTGTCAAGAAGGCCACGCTTTGTTCCTGGACTGAGAATAGATTTCACCACACTAAGCTACTACACTAAAAAAGAATGATAATGATGAAAAGAGAGAGGAAAAGAGAAATAAAACAGTGGCACATTACACAACGCTAGTGTTGAGATTGAGAAAGGGCTGTAAAGTTAGCGCTTTTTAGTTTATCGCTGTGTGTGTTTTCCAATGGGCCCTCTTATGTCTGCTGTTTTATGGTGGCCCATGAAAGTGAGCAATGCTGAGAGAGAGAGAGAGAGAGAGAGAGAGAGAGAGAGAGAGAGAGAGAGAGAGAGAGAGAGAGAGAGAGAGAGAGAGAGAGAGAGAGAGCATAAAAAAGGGTTGTGGTTTTTATGTTTGTACATCCATGTGTGTGTGTATCTGGGTCTTTTTGTGTGCATGTATATGTACCAGTTTTTGTCCTGTCAAGAGATGATGTGTGTGTGTGTGTGTGTGTGTGTGTGAGAGAGAGTGTGTGAGTGAGGGTCTGTGTGTGTCTGTGTGTGTGAGAGAGAGTGTGTGTGGCCGGTGGTGAGGTTGGGACCCTGGCAATGCGGAGACGGAGGCCGCCCTGGGACCACATCCATAATAAATTACCTACAAGTGCTGCAGAACAATAACACAAAAAAGTGTGAGCCATCCATTTCGCCACCATTTACAAGAAATCAATATCAATACTTAATGCAGTACGGGTGAAAAATGAGCAAATACAGGGGCATAATGCGAGCTCAAATGAAAGACCTTGGAGTGTGTTGGGGGAGGTGGAGTGGACAGAGGGTGTAAAAACATCATAAATATGAAAGTGATTGCTTTTCAGGCTTTGATTTTCTTTTAAGCCTCAACTTATTTTGTGTTTTAAGTTTGTTCGTCACCATTGTAGATCTCCTAATCATTGCAAACCCACAGCGATGGTTTTGTTGGTCATTCCAGCCAGTAATCTGCTCAGACGTTTGATATATAACACTAAAACACTACAACTCTATAGACAGAAAAAAAGCTTGATGACTTAAGTTAAATGCACAGCAAGAATAATGTACAGTGGTTGTAGGAGTTTGAATGTATTGCTTTTATCGCAGCCAGTGTGTGTAAACATCTGCAGCAGGTGAATCAGCTGTGTGAGACAGAGAGGATCTATATTAGTGGGCCGACTGGATCCGCGTCATCTCATCCCACCATCCCTTCCCATTTCAGTGGACAAGTTCCCCAGTCCTCAAGTGAATAATGCTACTTTGAATGCTGAGATCCAACATGTTGAGCTTAATGATTGAATGGTAGCACAGGAAGGAGTGTGTGTCACAATGATTACATACAAAGCAAAATCTGCGTCAATAGATCAATTCCCCATCAATCCTGATTTAATACTATTAAATTGGTATCATTGTATTAATTTTCCCTAAACAAATTAGTTCCACCAATTTTCAGGCTTTCGGTCAAAGTGTCCATGATAACCTTTCTGGAAATATGTTTACTTACAGACTGAATCAAACTGTGTTGTGACTTCAAAATGAAGAGCTACTTCTATTATGTGCTGCATTAGGAAACATATTTCGACTGGTCATCCCTCTCTGACAGCTTCTAAAGCAGCACATTGTACCAAACCCTATGCTGTGTTGTGTCTGACAGTTTCTAAAGCAGCACATTGTACCAAACCCTATGCTGTGTTGCAGCTTTCGCATAGTTATAATGGCTCTCGTTCGCTGGAGGAACAGATGGACAGTCAACGTTTAGTTTTTTTGACCTCATAAGGTTCCAAATAGACTTTTTCACTCCGAACTATTGGATAGTAGTCAAGTGGATAAATATGCAACTCTTCCCACACATAACCATTCAGAGAAAAAATGCACACTTTAAAAGGCACGATTCCAGCCTAAGTGTATTACTCATGTCCCACAAGTGTCTGGTGGACCCTCTTTGTTCTGCTATGACATCAGAGAGACATGGTGCTAGAGCACCTTTCCCTTTGCCAGACCAGACATAGATGGTTGTTGGCGTTTGTTCCGTTGTTGTTTACCTGTTCTCTGCTGGTTCCAGCTCCCTGACTCTCTGGTTCCAGGCCTCTGTCACCAGTAGATGGCACTACAGCCAAATTGCCAGACAGGTCCAAGCTAATCCACCTGCCAGCTTTTGCTGCTGCCAAAGAGAAAAAGTGCAATTGTATTTGCTTTACAGAAGCTCTACAGGCTTTTCAGGCCCAGTATTTCTTTCTGAGGCCAGATGCAGCGCGTGACATGCAGAGAGAATATCAATAACTGGTAGACCAATGAGCCTGTCTACTGTTGAGCATAGCTAACCGGTCCAGCATTACTGAGTGCACCGACAATTTCCCTTTAAAGTCTGACCCTATTGAAATTACACTCATATTTCTCTGCAATCAAATGATGCCGGCTTTGGTGATAAACAACAAATTGAGCATGTTTGTTGTCTCATGCTCTTTGTTCTTCAGTTACTTGGGTTACGGACCATCAAAAGAACAGCGTAAATATTTTTTATATTTTTTTGCCATTACACTGCCCGGCTCGGAATTATCAAAAGGTGAATAACACCAATTAGTCTTTGTAGGACGGAGTATTTCTGTATTGTGGAGGGTCTGGTGTTGTGTTCTGAGGGGAGTCATTGTCACTTGTTGAGGTGGAGTCCCTGGGAGAGCACATAAGTGTTTATTGGACTCAGTAGAAAGCAGCGGGGACAAAGGGGACAGCTATTCTTTTCTGACTTGCTGCATAGTTTTGTATCATAATTTCAGTCTAAGCTGTGGCAATCACTGCGCTAGGAATTTTGGCAGTCATTCAACATTGCTCTTTGAACCCTTGTTGTCCCGGTTACATTGTGTGCTACACCTGGGCACTCTTAAAGGGCCAATATCAACAGAACAATGCTATTGACTCCGGGTGCATTGCGAGTTGTAATGGCTGGCGTTGTAAGGGTGCTAGGCTTGGCTAGTGGAGGGATCAGGGTGACCAGGGGGCTGAAAGGAGCCTGCTCTGACATGACAGGTGAGGCCTGTACTCCATTGTTGCTGTGCAGATTGAGCTGCAGGCCACCTCCTGCACAGAGACTGCTTGGGTTTCTCCTGGAGAGGGTCAAGGAGGATGATGGATGTGGAGATCATATGTAAGATTGGTTTACAAGGCAACAAGATTTATCACTTTGATTCTATTCTACTGCAATACTGAGTGATTGACAATATTACAGGTCCAGGGAATGTTATACTCAACACCACCAAGAATTTGATTATATAAATTTGTGTTTGAAGTTCTTGAAACTAAAAAATGCCTCACATATTGTTTTTCTCTTAGATAGATAGTAACGGCATATGGCATACAAGTGTAATAAAGCGCTCTCCCTCCTCTACCTTTGTGAGATCATGCTGTAGAGGAGGTGTATGAACTCCAACAGGGTTTCAAACTAGCATGGACTTTAGCAGGGCTAGAGTCCATCTGCGGTCGATGTGGAAACGATATGAGACCTACGTGAGTAAGATCTTGGCACAGGTAGTACATCTAAATGTTGCAGTACTGATACTAATTGGTGCAAAGATTACATCTGTGAATCGTGGTTCAATTGTGTATCCTGACCGCGACTGAAACAGGATTACTACAGCAGCCCCTCCCTTTCTTTTCCTCTCCTCCTTTCTCTCTCTCTAACATAAATGAAGCACCCCCTTTGCTCCTGTAGCGTTGCACTCTTTGGTTCCTCTTGGTGATTTTTGAGATCACTTCCATTAACACTGGCACGCTGCTCTCTAATGACTCTCTCACTCAGCGCTCAGGGCTGGCTGCCGCTCCTTTGGGTAAGCAATGCAGCCCGTTAGCATGATGCTTGTTAACTGAATGTGCTTAATTATATAAGAAGATAATTACATGTAAATGTTGCATCTAAAAGCAGCCATCTAGGCCGCTTGGTGATTTAATAGGCAGCTGTTCGGGATGCCTGTTTTGTTTATTTTAGAGTGAGGCGATTAATTGACTGGGCTGATGAGGTAAATATGCTGGACACTTTCTCCATGGTGGCATAACTCCAAATTGGACTGACTATTGGGATACACATTTGCCATGTGGCTGTTGTTGAATCGCATGAACACAGGACAACAAAAAAAACCTGCGTTTGAATAAATTAGTAAATAAACTTGGAAACTGTAATGTATAAATGGGAACAAACCAGTGTAATGACCAGAGCTTTTACTGCCCAGGATATCTGTAGACTGCACCCAGAGGGACTACAGGCCTGGGCACAGGATATCTGCAGACTGTACCCAGGTGGACTGCAGGCCTGGGCACAGGATATGTGTAGACTGTACCCAAAGGGACGGCAGCCCTGGGCACAGGAATTCTGTAGACTGCACCCAGAGGGACTGCAGGCCTGGGCATTTTGAGGACAAAGAGGATATAATAGAATCCTAACTGTTACTTGAATAACCTCTCCCCTAGACAGAATGGCCTGCACCCCCCAACTGTACCCCCCCCCCCCACCCCCACCCCCCCACCACCACCACACACACACACTCTCCACCCAGCATAAAAATAAGCAAAATGATTAATCTATCAATATTCCATTGTCCAGGGCAAACGGCATGTCTTTAAACTGAGTCCCATTCAGGCCCTGTCAAATGAAAGGTTATTTAGTGTGTTTTAAGAAGGTGAAGATAGATAGGGGTCAGGGGGAGAGAGGACCCCCGGGACCTGCTGGGGGGCTAAAGGACAGCAATCGTCCATTATGAGGTAATCAGGGAGGGGGGGCAGGGTTGGGGGTCTCTCCTCGCACCAGAAGGCACAGTCCCCCAGGACGGAGTCATATACACAGGGTACTTCCAGTAGAGCTAGCCCCCGCCCGTCAGTGGTGTAGGCCCCTGATAGGCGCTGAGCATGGGGCACTCGGAGCTCCATATGCTGCAGGGTCAATACAAGCCCGGGCCTCGTCCTGCTGCTCTCACAGGACTCTTTGCTCCACCCACGGGACACACTGTGTTAAAACATGATATGTTATTTACTAAGAAATATTAGTAAATGGAGGCCGTTTGAATGTCCATCATGGACCGTCCGGCCACGTCTGTGTCTTCTGCTGGGGTGGGGGGTGGGGTTGGGGGGAATGGATGTCAGGAGACCTATGCCCCAGACGCCTTGCCCGGACCTCCCATGTCTCATCCTGTAAGGGCTCCCGTCCTGGTCCACGACGTGAGATAACTCACCAAGAGATCACAGCTCCCTCACTTACCGCTGTGTGGATGTGAAACCCAGATAAATTTGATGTCTGAGAGCGCATTGAAAACATAACATTGTATTATATTTCACGCTGCATGCGCCCAAACGCCGGGGCGGATGTAAGGCTGTGAAGTTCCAGGAAAAATCATGCCACTTTTGTATTTTTTTGAACTAGCACATTAAAGTAATAAATTGATGTTTCGATTAGATGGGCTATATTCATGGCCACTCAGGAAACAAATATGCCACGAGAAACCAAATATTGTATGGACGGACTGGACAGAAACCTCTTCATTGATTTTCCTTTTCCTATTTTTTTCTTCCCTGAGCATTAGCAACGTAAATCCAAGCCGCATGGATGAAAGTCTGCACTTAATAAGAGATCAAATACAACATAGAGAATGATAGACCAATGAGGGATGTTTGTATTACTATGGCATCGGGAAGATCAAAATGTCATATTTGGTTTATCAAGACCACCAAATCTTATTTTTTGTTATGGTTCTGTGATTTTTTTATGGAGATAGTTCAGTACATGACAACTTAAGGGGGATATTTTAGATGAACGTGCATCATTATTACGCTAGGACCGAATTTTATAAATTTTTACATTACAAAATTCTAAAAAGGTTGAACTATTTAACAAAACATGATTTGAAGATGGGCAGAAAAATTTAACCGCGGCTATAAACAACACAGTGTTAGAATGGTGAGCCCACTCACCACAACAAGAAAGCACTGTTTTAAAGATGGCTGGAAAGATAACGCACTTTAATGCCCGGCCACTTAATTATGCAGCTTGTTGGCCGTGTTCATTTGGGATACATGGATTGGGAGGCTGTAAGTAGCAGCTGCTCAGGGAGCTTTGAGTGTATCGGAGACACCCGATACATCCCCAGACGCGCTTTTACAGCCTCCGAGATGAGAGGCATCTTTGATTCTGCCAGCAGTAAACAGACAGAGACATGAAGGAGCTCCAGGCTCAGACTGGGACCAGCAAAGAGAGCTGGGGCCGCGAGAGCCATGGGCTGAAAGCATGCAGGACAAAGTCCCTCCGACACCCGGCCGAACCCCATACCATTTTAACACACTTACGGATGATCAGTGGATGGTGTTTTGATGTGGAACCTTTTTGGGACAATTCCAATGCACTAAGACTAGTGATCTTTGGGATGTCATCCTTCTCAGACTGTCATCATGTCATCCTGTTCCAGGTTGCTGCAGCTTTATTCTAAATGGTTTGCAATGCATGGGTCTGGGTTGGTATATTGATATACTATGTCTTGTTTAGTATATCTGAAATAAATCTGCTTGTTGCGAATGTGGCTTTCTATTGACTGTCTTTAGCTACACACACACACACACACACACACACACACACACACACACACACACACACACACACACACACACACACACACACACACACACACACACACACACACTGTAACCCAACATTGCATAGATTTCTGTTTTTCTCTATTCCCTGGGGCTCTAGCTGGGCTTGTCAACATGAAGGCCGCGACAGGCCCATGAACCCAGAGTTGACAGGCTGTGGCCGCAGGCGCTAAGGGCCACTATCAGTCTGATGATTAGATAATACAGCATAGAGGGAAAGATAAAACCACAGTGGGAAATAGTTGGTGTGATGAACCCAGATGGGCCGATAAGAAGTGGTGAGGTATCCACAGGATAAACAGTCTGCTGTGACCTGTAGCCGTCTGTAGAGGTCTGTAGCAGTCTGTAGCCGTCTTTAACAGTTTGTAGCAGTCTGTAGCAGTCTGTAGCCGTCTGTAGCTGTCTGTAGCAGTCTGCAGCAGTCTGTTGCAATGTTTAGCTGTGTGTAGCAGTGTGTAGAAGTTTACCAGTCTGTAGCGGTCTGTAGAAGTTTATAGCAGTCTGTTGCAGTGTTAGCCGTCTGAAGCAGTCTCTGGTGGCCTGAGCCATCTGTATCAGTCTGTATCAGTCTGTAGCCGTCTGTAGCAGTCTGTTGCAGTGTTTGGCTGTCTGTAGCAGTGTGTAGCAGTCTGTAGCCGTCTGTATCAGTCTGTAGCAGTCTGCAACAGTCTGTAGCAGTCTGTTGCAGTGTTTAGCTGTCTGTGGCAGTCTGTAGCAGTGTGTAGCAGTCTGTATCAGTCTGGAGCGGTCTGTAGCTTTGTCATTGACAGTACAGTGGATTTGAGCCGTTTGCATCTCAAGGAGCGCAGAACAAACTCTACTACTGTACTGACACCTTTCGGCTTGTTATGAGCTCACTATCCAAGCCAATTTATTTTAGAGTAATTTAAGATAACTTGTAGCGGTGTGTGTGTGCGTGTGTGTGCGTGTGTGTGTGTGTGTGTGTGTGTGTGTGTGTGTGTGTGTGTTTTATTAATCAGCTGCTCTGTGACAAAATGTTTATCTAAAAAGATGAATCACTCATTAATTGCTGCTAATGAGCTACTTTTTCTTTCTCAAGCTACTCACAACAAACCTGTGAAGGGGGGGGTGAGTCTAAACAGTTGCCAGAGTAATTAACCTTCTGTTGATGTTCAAATACGCAATAAGCTTTTTTTTTTCTTTTTATCCAAGCACACACCTGTTCCCAAATAAAGCCAAACCACATACTCCCATCCCAAGGACTCTTCAGAAATAAATAAATCTTGTTTCCTCATCAGCTGGTCAGAGTTGACCTTTCCTGTTGTCTTCTGGTGGGCAGTGTGGTGAGGGGGGCTGTGTGACGGGTTGGGAGGGGCA
>JAPMUY010010557.1:47500-122229 GCA_026901105.3 Galaxias olidus
ACAGGAGTGGATGCTACTCCTAAACTCATTAAAATGGTTTATTTCTGTAATGGAGGTTGCCGTATACTCCTATGCAGCCAGCCTGGAAAAAGCTTGATTTATAATTTGTAGCATTCCCATCTGTCGTGGTTACGCAAACTTACAGCTAAACCAGTTAGTAAACACTTTTCCCCATTGTCTGTTGTTTTGATAATCACCCGTAATAGCATCGAGCATCAATATGGTCTTTAAACCTGATTTAGGAGTTAATGGAATAAGAGGGAGAGGCAGTCACTAGATGCACTGGGGCTAATGTCATTAGAAATGTTTGTGGAGGCCAAATTAAATCAGCTGTAAATTGTGCTCTCAAGTCAGCCAGAAAAGCCCTGCCAAACTGAAGAGAGGAGGGGGCGCTAGGTATTCATATTTTAACCTCTCGCAGAAAATGCACTTAAACAGATTAAAGTCAAATAGGCAGTGTGTGGACGGATGGAAATGGTAATCGCTGTAATGGTTTCCTGCCAGCCAAGGCACAGCTATTCTCAAGTCAGCACTGTGATTGAGGTCATAAGTTTGGAAAAGTGGTGATTAGACTGATTAGTGTATGCCACCAAACAGAGGCCCCACATCTACTGGGGTTGAGGCAGGAAAACAGATGTTCCTGTGCAGAGCTCGGTGGCCGAGCAGGTGTGTGTTGGAGAGGGTGGCTTCTAACCCCTGAAGAAGGACTGAGACTGAGCCTGCCAATTCAAGGCAGCTGCTGTGTAATTGTGTGTGTGTGTGTGTTTGTGTGTGTGGGTGTGTGTGTGTGTGTGGGGGGGTGAGTGTCTCTCTGTGTGTGTGCGTGTGAGTGTGCGTGTGCGTGTGCGTGTGCGTGTGCGTGTGTGTGTGTGATTAGTGCTGGGGCTGGGTGGCTGGGTCTTTTAAAGCCAGATCTACCATACGCTGTTTCAAATCTCTTTTAGTACAGGCATGCTGCATGTGACAACATCAGCTAGCTTACCAGACAACAGCCAGACAGCAATGATAGCCCCAATAACTTAGGGAATTTCCAAAGTGTGTTCAATTACGAGTACCTTTCAGTCAAAACGTCCGACTGAGTCACAAGTTGCAGTGTCCATATCACACTATATATTTTTTATATTTCCCATTAATGCCGAGCCTAGGCCAACTTATTTCAGTTTGATGTGATGGTGGTAAAAGGATACAAAGCGTATGTTGCTACAAATGCAATAAGAATGTAACACAATGTCACACCTGACATCCCGGGTCAAAGATCTCACCAGATGCAGTGAGAGTCTGTACTGTTTGTGTAGAGTCACAATAAAGCCCGACAAGCTGATTCACTTCTCCTCTACACACACACACACACACACACACACGCACACACACACACACACACACACACATTAACACACACACACACACACATATGCACGCACACACACACACACACACACACACACACACACACACACACACACACACACACACACACACACACACACACACACACACACACACACACACACACACACACATTCACTTGAGCCCCCTGGCCCCCCCTCTTTTTGGCCCGCCTCAGTCTTTGTCGTAGCTTCGGTCCTGGGTTCAGGTGTAAGAAAGCACCTTTTGGCTCGGGGTAACACTGGTTCTGTGCTCATATTCAGGGAACAGGGAAAAGGCCAGAGAGATTGAATGGCAAACATGCAGGTGATGACACGTCCCGACCTTCCAGAGCATGTGGCATTCCTCCACTAATGTTAGTGGAACAATACTGACCGACACGGCGCTCGTTTCCATGGTACTGACTAGAAAGAGGAAACGGTCATAATGATTTAAAGCTCAATCCTTTGCCTTAGATTGTCCATTCTAATGTCCATGCACATACAATATTTACAATGCTTAAGCTAAAACATTACTTAGGGACACATGTTTTGCCCATTTAGAGAAGTGTAACCATAACCCTAACTCCAACCTTTTGCACACATAAACTAAATACATCACACATTATAATTACATAAACCTGCTTTTGGTGAAATGCAAGTTCCACTAAATTGTGAGAGACCTGTCCAAAATAAATATATAAATATAAATAACACACACTTCCATGCATGCATTTGTAAAACCTACGTTAGGTCGAAGGGTCAACCGTATTGCAGAACTTGAGAATGTGTGGCTGTGAGCCAGTAAGCAGAGCCTCTGACTGTGCTGTCAGGCTGCCAGTGCTGGGAGACGGAGAGGCCTACACTGAGGAAGGGAGACATGGGACTACTGGGATTTCTTAATGCTGGGAGGCAGACAGCTTGTTAGGTCACAAGTGAGCTCCAACTCCATTGTAATATGTCTGAGGCCCCAGGGTCCCTGTCTAATAGCAAGGGAACATATCTAAATTAACATTATTCTAACCCCCTGTAGCCTATGGCTGGCTTTAGAGCTGCCTGTGAAAGGGTAGGCTTGGCACAAAGCAACAATGTAAATATTTCAATTTGCTTACCAGTGGTTATCGATGTGGTTAAATTCAACTGATAAGGGTGGTGAAAACAGCTAGCCGTTCTGTGACCCAGAACCCAAAGCACCTGTCCTTGTGTTTGCTTAATTTGACTGCCTCGGTTAGATTAAAGTGTCATATTCCCTTAGGACAGAGGTATACAGCTAACTCGGCTAACTATCTGAAATCTATATAAGAAGCTTGAAAACCTTGTCTTTATGGTACAGCTTGTCTGTTTGCCATCTCCCCTTACACAAACAGCGTATTCACTGCCAAACGTCTGCGCTGTGATTGAAGGGAGGGAAAATCCACTGGAGAGAGCAGCCAATAGACAACCATCCTGCTTATGTCTCCTGGGTCCAGGCCGAGACCGTGTTTGGGCACTTTGTCAAAAAGCACAGCCTGGCTTATCTGGAGAATGTAAACCTCTGTAAGCGTGAGCGCTTCATCTGTAATTCTATTGTGAGTTGGCCGGTTGTCTCAAAGTGTCAGAATAATCCAATGTAATGTAAAACCACCGTTGTCTGTGACACCAAATACCTGTGTTTGAACGGGCGTCTTCTCTGTGGGCCCCGCCAAAGGAATGCTCTGGCAGGCAGGTGTACTAGACCACACCAAACCCTGCTGTTGCATTCTTAGCGTGATTCAGACGTATCTCTTACCCTCTGCTGGGCCTGGAGGGAGCCCAGCTCATCATCTGTTATTATTTTCAGTTGTTGAGGAAAGAGTAATGAATAGAAGGCTAAATGAAAGATAGGAAGGTGTGGGAGATGGGGGGAATTCCCTGTATAGTTTAAATGGGAGCCTAGCCTGGAGGAGGAACAGGGTGGTAAGTAGGGAGGGTGGTGGTTAGGTGGAGGAGGGTGGGTGCTAGCTGATGGTTTAGTTGGGGTGGGTGGAGGAGGGAGGATGGTGGGTGGGTTTGCTAGCTGATGTAGAGGCTGCAGTCAGGTCCAAAACAGCAGGGTCTTTGTCTTACCTATAATCGCTCGCTGTACCTCTCCTTTCCATTCTCCAGCCTTGACTTTTCCATTTCCCACTGCCTTACTGGAAAACACTGGACAGGGGAATTCTCTTGGAATAGCTGAGATCAAAACATTTAATTTAATAATAAAAAACATTGCATATAAACCTTTGTCAAAGGCTGTAAACCCAATATCACTCCATTTTCAAAATGTCTATACAATATTTCACAACACAAATGCAAGACGACAATGTAATATGTTGGCAAAATATGTCAACTACATAGATGATAACTAAGTGTTCTTCTGGTATTATTATTATTATTATTATTATTTGTGATCCTTTAACTTATGTTACCCTCTAACGGTTTATGATAGTTCAGTCCATTTCTATTTTTATAATTGTGTAGTTACACACATAAAAATGTTTTACTCTAGTGTGCAACATTACACATATATATTTTGAATGAGTATCAATGACCCAAAAGGAAAAATGCAACAAAATATACCCATTCCTGTGTAGGTCAGAGGTGACACACCTCTCTCTGCATTACTGGAACAAGCCGAGAAAAATAAATTGTCGACTTGTTCCTTTCATTATAGACACAGCCACCGATATTAGTTATCAAGATAATGAACAACATGTTTGGTCATGGTTTAATGCATTCAGATAAATTAGTTTAGCATGGTATATCAAATATATATATAATATATATATTTTATGGTATATCAAAAAAGTATATGATGTAAATTTGTGATCTGGCCTACTTTGAACTTTTTCACTGTTTGTGGACTCATTACCTGAATCGTTTGAAGGTCCCCATGCACATTTTTGTGGTGAAGGTGCCGTTAAAACAAACTATTAAATATTCCATTTCTATTCATTAATTTCTGCTATTTCCCTTTTTTTTCTCTGGAAGGTATTCAGAAGAGGTAGACGCCTCTGGAGTTATGTCTGGAATGTCAGCTTGTCTTTATCGGGTTAGGTGGTCGGCACACCACAATGGTTCAAAATAACCTGAGTCATATTTTAGTAGAACCCACTGCACTGGAGATGAGTTTGATAGGAGCCAGGCACATGACAGCTGCCCAACTTTCATTTATGGGACGAGTTGTCTTTGATTGTGGAAATTCTCTTAGATTTTAAAAATGATTTCTGGGGTGGATTTTCTCCTCCACACTTGTAATGACTGCTGATGGTTGACTTTTGTAGACATAATGCCCTTCCACAATGATACAAAAATCGTCTTTTTTTGGGGCTTTTGTGTGTGTCCTCATACATATCCCATGAATGTGAAAATTAACTTTATTTTCTTCAGAATACCCAATATGTCACATATATTTACAATCATAAGAAACATTTTGTTAGTCTTCATGGACAGAATTGTACGTGGAACTTGTTTTGTACACTTTCTCTTGAATTGGGACAAAGGAACTCCATACCCACTCACTTGAACTGTAGATTCTCTGAACCAATCGTAAATCACCAAAGAACTGCAGAAGTGACAGCAGTGGGGAGGCCAGACAGTGAAGAAATGTTTGCTGTTTATTTCTTCCCTTCCCCTTCATCTTTCCTTGCCTACGTCTTCCTTTTGTAAGCATGTGTAATGGATGGGGTGGCACTGGGGTACCCTCTAGGCAAGGGAAGTTGTTTACGTTTGTGTGCCCTCCCCCCCCCTCCCCTGTCCCCTGGGAGCCTCAGTAGGGGGTGGGACTGTAGAAGCCAGCCTCCAAACCCCCTTCCAGCCCAGGAACTTATTCATATGGAGGATTGATGTGATTGATAATGGCGCCTGCACCAACACCGACAGACAAGTTTTCCCTGTTAGGTTGCCTTCTCCAACCACCCAGTTAAAGATTCCAGTTGTATTTCACTCCAAATTTAATTTGGGTGGTGGTGTTGTTCTGAGTAAAAATGTGAATTTTGAAAGTCAGCTGCAGGGTGTATGTCTTTGGCTTTTCTGAAATGTTTGTTGTTGACTTTTTCTTATTAATTCAGGCTAGTTTTTCTTCAAATGACTAATTCAGTGTGACAGCGTTTGATGAAAAAGTTCAACCAACAAAATATATTGTGACAAAGATTTCTAAAATAGCTTTTTAAGTTTTACTTCAAATTCACTAAAAGCGAAATCCCTTTTCTTCTCGCAATTAATTATAATATAATTTACTTGGTGTCGTACACAGTTTGATCTTTAACAAAGAGAGGTTATTTTTTGGGGTGTTTCATCAATTAGTCAACAGGTAATCCATGCTAGCATTGTTATTGCATTGGCTACAGCCTGGGTTTGAACTGGATATGTTTCGTTGGCATCCACAGGCGTCTGGTAGGAGAACAGAGGAGAAGGGTTTCATGCTAGCTGGCAGTGATGGTTTCATATCTTGTTTTCTGGAACCCCCAAAAATGAGTCTCGACATTAATCCCTGTTGTGTCAGCCTGTGGTTGACAAATTATAGTATATTATTACTGTGTGTGTGTGTGTGTGTGTGTGTGTGTGTGTGTGTGCGTGCGCGTGTGTGTGTGTGTGTGTGTGTGTGTGTGTGCGTATGCATGCATGTGGTGGTTTTTTTTCATGTGTGTATGTGTCCTTGTTACCCGTACATTCTTTTCATTTCACATTGTGCCACATCTTGTCAATGTAACATAACAGCTCTACCAGACCCAGCCATGGCAGTGGTGTGAGCCTCAATTTAAACACAACTGTTTACAGCTGTCAATAGGAGAACTAACACCACAATAAATGCCTGAAATTGCATGTGGCCTCCGTGTCATGGAAAATAAGGTGAGTGGACAGGCTGTGTGGGTGATGCTTGTGTTATTACACGGCAGTGTCTTAAGGGGCTCCTGGGCTGCTGTCCATTGGATTTAATCAGCCCCTATTACCTGCTACCCTTTCACAGTTAAAATAATCACCCACAATTACAGTCACAAAGGAGAGAGGCCACACGAGAGGTCCAGGCAGAAGGGAGTGAAATCACACGCGCAGACGCTCACACGCACACAAACACCGAGTAGTCATCTCTCCCCACCACGGCTGCTTATGTGGCTTTTGATGTTTTTGGGTGAGAAATAAAAGGCTTGAGGGTGTCTGTCGTGAACAGACCCCCCCCCCCCCCCCCCCCACACACACACACACACACACATACACACACAGATTGCAGTGTGAATTGTAGCTGTGGACTGGCCCTTCATCACACCTACACACACATGCACACCTGACACTGCCACTATTAACTAAATGGGTCCGTACAATTTATTGCATGCTGCAGATGAAAGAAAAAGCACAAATAATTCAAAAATTGACCACCTCTAAAGTGAAGAAAATAGAACTGTGGGAAAGGGCCTATTGTGATCTACTTTAATCCACTACACTGCTGAAAAATAAGAGAATCCATTAAAATGTACCTTTGAAATAAATGGACCCAATTACCTAGATGGCTGTGGCCTGCTAATGAAGCTTTTGTGAGGACAGATAAACATGATGGAGGAACACAGGGAAAGGGCTAGATGTGGAAGGACCATTTCAAATCATCTTCCATATGAAAGTTGGATTCACATAAATGCAAGAAGAGTGGAGACCAGTTGCTGGTGAGAGAAAACATGCTGAAATGGAGAAGTGAATATGTGAAAAGACAGAGTATAGAGTGGCTGTAATGGGAGTGTGAAGCAGTAAATAATTCAATAAATTCAAAAGTCCTGACAAAAACGAACGGAATAATTATGATTAATATGCGAAATTTTAACATTCATAATAATCATTAGCAGAAGGGTTGCTCAGTTACATTAGCTGCCATGTGTGTGGGAAATAAGTCACATCAAATGGGTTTAGGAGAGTTGTTTTGATAATGGCATTTTGGTGAGTCTCTCGTTTTTTAATTACTGGGTCAGAGTTGAACGGCTTAAACTCACGCTTCTCCAGTCCTCTTCACAGCCGTGAGTGCTGCCTACCCTTCAATCGCACAGCAACGTCAAGCTAGATTCCAGCACAAACATCGTCTGGTTTACTTTCCTGGATTGATTTGGAATAATAGGGGAAAGCAACAGTTCCGTAGCCGTGTTATTTAAAAATATGTCATATATCTATTCTGCTCTTTTTATGACAAAGCAAACGTGGCACGAAAATTTTTTGTCCTGGTGAGAGAAAGCGAATCACCACAGAACCTTTGGTGAATCCACTTCATGTGAGTGCAAGCTAAAAGAGAAGGTCATAGGTCACCTGCAACATGTTGGCCCAGTAACATCTACACGCCATTGACCTTCGCCTCTTTCCCCTCTATGAATAGAAAACGTCCTCCGAGATCCATCGACCCAGTGCAGCACCAGCCTCTGCCCAGAGTGGAGTCTTAGGTGATCAGAACTCAACAGCTTGTCAAAGGGTAAAGGTTAAAGCCATGAGTGTCAGCCAGGGCCCAGACAGGGGTCACAAGGTCTCTGTCAGGGTCATGACCCCTGTGACCCCCCCCAGTCTGTGCACACTCACGTTATCTTACCAGCGTGGAATCTGCTACAGCGTCAGGGTCATTGCTGTTATAAGGAGGGGACTCAATCTATATTTTGCAGTTAGTTAATGTCTGAAAGGTCTGAAGTCGTTTCCTTCTGAGTTTGTGTCTTAATGTCTGAGAGGTCTTAAGTCGTTTCCCTCTGAGTTTGTGTCTTAATGTCTGAGAGGTCTTAAGTCGTTTCCCTCTGAGTTTGTGTGTGAAATGTAACAGAGTGGGATGTGTATCGCCACTATACTGGACTATTCATATTTTCATTACTATTTCATAACCCTCATATGACGGATGCTCATTGCTTCAGCGCAGCTCCCTTTCTTTGTGTCAGAAGCCCCACTAAAGACGACTAAAGCTTGAGAGATGTGGGGTTTTTCCAGTCATTTAAATTTTCACACTTTCATTTACTTGCCTTTAATTTAGCGTATAATGATGCCATTAGAGTAGAATCCATCTGGAAGTTCTTAGGGGAGCGCTTAATGTTTTGTGCATTTTGCTTCTAATGCTTCTGAGACTGCTTTGGCAACAGATCCTCCTAAGGCCACATACGTTCTCTCCCTATTACCGTCATAATCATGTCCACATCAAGGGAGCATGTGGATTTTCAGGACTGATGCCTGTTAAGTATGAGGGGATTGAAAACACTGTATCATTGGCGATAAAGTCAGACTTTTGCACTTGTTGATATCACAAGGGTGTTGAAACATCTGATCTCTGGCCATACAAAACTAACCACCGCAGGGCGTGTGAAGTATCTGTTGTTATTTTGACTTTATTGCATGTTGACTTGATCCAAAGTATCAGCGTACAATAGTTCACTTACCTGTAAAAAAAAAAAAACAATTAGAAACTTGAGGAAAGTACTATATTTACTTTTGGGGCGAATTTATTTAAATAACAAATAATTTCCGGAAACAGGATTGGTCTCCTACATGACGATGCCCTTTTATCCTCTCTGCCTCAATTATGCTAATACTAACTTTCTTTCCAAACAATTAATGTGATTAAATATCACTTGTTTTGAATTACAATTGCAGTAGCACTTTAAAGCATTCATTAATTGCTTATTAAATTGGTGTGCTTGTTTGCTTCCGGTACTACTCTGTTCTGTAGTACTTTTCGCTTAATGTGCTAATTGGAAGAGATTAAAACATCTGACCTCTCATGAAGTTCTATTCAGGTGAGATATTAGCATTTCAAATTCCCTCTGCTAGTTTCTTTAGACATTGCTTCAGTAGTTATCTAGTGGCATATTAATGATTAATAATTGAACTAGTATCGTCTTGTAAATGCTTATAAAAATTTTGAAAACAAATGTCTAGCATCTGCTTGATATTTAACAAAGCTTGGCTGCAGTAATGCCTCTCAGTCAGGAGTTTGAACATCCTGCCAATGTGTTGTGCCCATGCCCTGTGGTTTATGGTGTAAAGCTTATCTCCATCACTCAGAACGCCTTAGACGGCCTTTCCCTTTCTGTTTCTGTTTCTTATGTCTTTTCAGGACGTATGTTATGGCCACTTGAATAGCATTAACAGCTCACTACTCCATTTGCAGAGGCCATAGATTGTCTCTAACTGAGTTACTTCCATCAGAGCTCTGTTGCTTCAGGCAAACATGAATGTGGTTGTGGAGAAAGAGGAGGCTTTCATGTCCTGATGTGATCTCTCTGAATGGTAACCTGGTGTCTTGAAACCTGGAATTGAAATGTGATTATTTCTCCACTTTTACTCGCTTTTTCGGTCCAACTGAAGGATCATAGATTTTGGGGCATTTGAGTGTGCAGTAGATATGTAGCAGAGACGGTTTATTAGAGGTGGCTGTTCTGATGAAAGGGAATATAAACCTTGATCATGTTTGAAAAACAGGTTTCTTACACCACCATGCACTGTTTGCAGTCCCACTTTGAGATGCTCTATGGCTCACTTTTTCCAGAGCTTTCTTCTGTTATGTGTCGGTTTACAGACATGCTTGTGTTTTGCAAAGACACTGGTGCAAACACTAGTGCCAACAGCTACAAGCTCACTTTTCTGTATTGTGCAGAATATGTGTTTTCTTTCTTTTTATACATGTGCCTATCAACAACCTTATCAACTCGAAATCCATCCTAACTTTACATTAACAAAATAAAAGCTGAAGTCTTCCTATTCACTTGGAAGAGTACAAGGGCTCTGCTCTGACACACAGGCAGGATCTATTAGTAGCCCTTTAGACTTACAATAACCTGAGTATCACCCTAGCCAGTATTCAGCTCATCCCTAATGCACTTTCAACCATATTGAAGGATCAAGATGAAAACCACTGTGCTTCGTGTACAAAAGGACACTTGCTTGTTTCATTGCGCACTTCTCGTCTATATGGAAATTAAATGATGCTCTCTCTTGGCTGTGTTTGTGTTTGTCTCGCCCGACGAGCACTCTGGAGGAGAGAGTCTCTACACTGTGTGTTCTCAATGGTCTACTGGGTGACCAGGGTCATTAAGGGCTTAGATGAAACACATGTCCGCTGTGATGGTCGTTCTGATATGTATAGTTTTTAAAATGTTTGTGCATAAGTAATTGGGAGAGTATGTAATAGTCTGTGTGCATAAAAAATAGGAGAGTATGTAATAGTCTTTGTGTATTAGTAATTGGGAGAGTATGTAATAGTCTCTGTTAATGCTAGGCCATGTTTCCATGGTGTCACTTCAAATAGAAATGTTTGATTTTGTCTCCATTTTATTGTAGTGATTGTGCAATTCCATGAATTACTGAGAACTGAGAACCACAGGGAATGCAAATCCTTACATACTATAATCTAACAAACCAACAACAATTGAAACATATTTAATTGATAGTGCTACACCATATAGTACTACAAACAAAGTCATGATAGAGATGTGACGAGAGCTGTCCTTGTGCAATTATTTAAAGTTGCTATAGGCAGCCTTATGTAGGAGGTGATTTTGGCGACCCCTACAGTTTGCTTGGTATAATAATTTTCCTTAACCATCGCAAATAATACGTGCACGATGCTCGCGGTTACTACACATCGCTAGTACGATCAACAACTATACTCTATACTACTATACTATAAGTATAGGCATCTCTTCCTGACTTATTGACGCATTTCTATGTGCCATAAAGCAATTTGTCACAGTTTAACAGGAGATTGTGCCTGGTGGCAGACAAAATGAGAATTAAATATTGACCCTGATTGGGCTGATCGGAACCGCAATTTATTCACCCTCCCATAGACATTACAATGTGCTATTGGAAAAAATGTATCGATAATACGTAAACATAAAAAAGTTGCCTATAGTTGCTTTAAGGCCATGTCCACAGGTAGCTGGGTATTTTTAGAAACAGGTTTTTCTCCCTCGTTTTAAAAATCTGGGCTTACCACGGCAACCGTTGACAGCTAACAGTTTGGCTACATGTAAACAAAGGACCTATCAGCGCACACTCTGATGTGACAAAGGAAAAACCTCCGGCTTTAATCGTTTTTGCTGTCCACATGTAAACACTGAAAACAAAAATCCTCCCTGGCTGGCTTTTTCCAAAACATCCGTTTTCAGTGACGAAAAACGCTGTTTGGGTGTGGACAAAAGGCCAAAACTAATAAAAAAAATCCTCCATTTTAAAAAATACCTGGCTACGTGTGGACAGGGCCTAATGTCAATAGCACACTGCAGTTTGTATAAAATTAAGACCGCAACAGCACACTGCAGTTTGTATAATTTTAAGACTGCAACAGCACACTGCAGTTTGTATCATAGACAGACTCCAGATGACTTTTCCTTTGGATGTGATATCATTCCATCTGGTAACGAGGACAGGAAGTTCCCAAATCCTTTTTCCTTTTCCCCTTATTCCTCTCTCGGACGGGGTGTCCAGCTTTTCCAGGCCACACAAAGGGCCTGTTGTCCCGTGAAACCAGGAGTAACTGAGGAAGTCAGGGCGGGGATAACTGCGAGGAGGCAGGAACAGGACTCCCAACTACAAGGTAACAATTCCCTCTAGGAATGATCCTGGGATTGGAGACACAGGGTTCACCAGACAGTGGATCAATGGGTCTCTCCAGGGAGGAGGGTGGGAGGGGTAGCAGGGAGGCAGAGCAGGATATTGCCCAAAGAAAGTGTGCCACGTCCTGGCCAAATTAGCTACCCCTGAAGCTGAGGTGGATCCTATTACCTGTTCAGATGTTTAGGTTGAATGTTCACTTGCCTGTTTTGGCTGTAGGCCCACACCACGCCTAACCCAGACCAGGCTTTGAAACTAGTATTACAGATAACAATATAGTAAAACTGTCTAAAGTCTTGTTCTGTTCAGGGCTACTAAGCAGCCAGCAGGTGAGGGGTTGAAAGGTGCAGTACAATGAAATGAAGATGGTGTTTATTTCAACATTTCAAGTGTATCATACAACAGTATTATTTTTAAGTCATACATAATGTTTAAGTCTATGTATCGTTCGGTAGTGGAAGAATCCTACTTTCAAATAATGGTCATTTTTTGGGGTAGCCTACATTGGTGGCTCATCTGTTTATATGAAGACTGTGTAGCCAGTGAAATAAGTTGCCTTTACTCCACACCACTAAAGTCATATTTTTTGTCATCCCGTGTTCTCTACCTTTCTATCAAAATTATGTACCTGTTAACCCTCCATATGAAACAGATTCAATGGCACCCATGCCTCTCTTGTCTGCCTTTATCCACCAGCGCACACGCTCTTCTCCTTCTCGCCTTCCACCCGTCATACCTTTATCGAACCATTGAGCCCGCTGGAAATGAAAGAGCCCAGCCCGCTTGCCCCCACCACCATCCCACCTTCATAATGCCCTCTTGTCTAGTGCTGTGCTCCAACTGAATGTCATCATCCGGCCGCTGTGAATGAGTGGTGTGCTTGCGTTACATATTGATCCATGCTCTTTGTGAGGCCTTCCAAGCCAGGAATAATTAGCATCGTCCATTAGGGACTTTGCGCGCTAACATCCCCATTAACGCTCACACTTCCATTCTTTCATGACCGTTAGCATCAATTTGGAAAGGCTTCTCTAATTCAAAGAACTGAGTAAGGAAATGGTCGAAATATATTTCGAAATGGCAAATATGAAGTGTGTATTTCAATGCATTAAGAGGCTTCTAGATTTAATTAACACACTAAATAGTGAGTGGCTTTGTTCATATCTTCCAAATCATAACCTTTTCAAAGAGGAGAGCAGTCAGACTAAGTATGCTGTTAAATGGCCTTTACCTGGAGTTTTTTGTTTTGTTTTTGTGTTCCGATTGACCAATACCATACTACAACAATTTCCTTGGCCCACATTTACCATTGTCGTAAGCGCATTTGAGTATTCGAATGAATAACACACCGTACACAACTAAGAAATGTAGTTATGTTTGTTTCTGTGTGTAAAATATAATGAATACATTGAATTTGTGTTCTTGTTTTGAGTCTTAGCTTTTATACACAAATGTGTATGGTATGGAATCTCTATCTATTTCGATGTGCAACTATTTTCTGATGATGGCACATCAGGGCAAAGTCGAAGGTTCACCGCAAACTGTTTACATTCACTGTTTACCATCGGCGTTTCCTCTGACGGCTAAAGATATGATTTCCAGTGGAGGACTCTAGAGAAGCTGCCTCCATGCACTCAGTGCCTGACCCAAAGCTAGTGGAATGCTACGGAAATAATGAGAGATTGTGAAGAGTGGTCTGCCAGTAGAGGCTCTTGCTTGGACTAACATCAAAACAAGGTTTCCCTCTGCATATGAACACCCCAGAAACAGGGCCTATTTCTCCCCTCTGACCCCTCTAGATTGTGCTCTGGGATGTCACGCTAACCTTTCCGACCGTCAGCTGGATAAGAGAAAATGAGGGGAGCGAATGCTAAGGAGAGAGCGCCAAAGCAAAGTGCTCACCCCAAGCCATTATGATTAACCATCAGCAGTTTTGTGCGTAATCATCGGCAATGTGCGCACAGCAGAATCCCATATGGAAAGAGCTGGGGAGAAAAATCAATCACATTATAACTGTGGACATGCTTTATTGACCTCTGTTGGTGTTCACACATTTCATACTTGATTTGTATCTACTGGCTCCCATTTTGAACAACGTGGGCAATTTGAGCAATGAGGAAAAATAGGGCAGCATTTTAAAACAAAGCCTGTGCTTATGGATTGAGTGCTACTTTCGAAAAAGTGACCTATTTTAACGCACGCACTGCTCATGTTTGAATATGAAAATATCGGGAAAAAGCTCTCACCTCTTAGGGGGGGTCGTTGGGATATGTTCAGATTAAACTGGGAAGAGGACAACTAGCATATTGGGTCGGCCGCATAGAAGATAGCAAGCAGCTGACTACGAAGTCGGTCTTCCTTGCCTCAGTCAGACAATTGTAAATAAGAGTTGGATATCTCATTATCCCAACTCCTAGCCTTGACAGCTGCATTCATCCCAAATGCATTGTGTCTAAAGGTTAAGAGTAGTTAGGGGGGGAAGTAATGTATTATTAAAATACCTTTCGGAGTGAAGTACCTTTTGATATATTTTCCTTGGTAATGAAAGCAGCATTCGGTGGAAATGTAGTCATTTGCAGGCCTATTTCTCACAGCCTTTATTCACCTTTTGCCTGTGCCACGATTCGTCTGAGGAGAGAGAAGAGCTCCCAGCTAGGCAAGAGACGGCAAACATTTTGTGATTGTCAGAACCATCTCTTAGATTACTGGTTTTTCATTTTAAGAAGGAAAAAAACTTGTTCGAAGCATTCAGGGCATTTTTAGAGATGAAGATGATTCACAATTTTCTCCCTCTCATTCTCTTTCTTTCCTCACTGTTCCTAAACCCTTTCTCTTTTTGATGTTGTTAAGGGAGTAATTGAATGGAAAAAAATGGCGAGGCTTGTTTGGAGTGTGCCTGATCCAGAAATGATTAAAGCTAGAGGGGTTTGAGGTATTCAAAGGAAAGAATGGCAAAAAGAATATGGTTAATGCTTTTTCTCTTCCATTTTTTTTCAAGGGGAGGGGGAGAGGGGTGGACTGATTGGAGTGAGTACAGAGCAGCCACACAGGTTGGTGTTTGAGGGAATGGGGTGGGGGGTGGGGGGGGGGGTACTCACAGAATAGCCTTTGCTCACACTCCTATTAGAAGCATCAGGATTGTCAAAGCCAGTAAAGAGACAGGAAATCACTGAGTGAAATGAATCTTCTTTTACCAATTACTGAATAGTGAGTGCACACCTTAGAACTCTTTGTGCTCAAAAGTACCAGTCTCTCTCTCTCTCTTTCTCTCTCTCTCTCTCTCTCTCTCTCTCTCTCTCTCTCTCTCTCTCTCTCTCTCTCTCTCTCTCTCTCTCACGTTTCCAGCCTTTGAGTCAGATGCATTAGCACCCAGGCTTGGAGAAGAGGCAGCATTTTCAAAACCCAGTCAGACTCACTTCTAGCCTGTCACTGTGGCTCCTTTTCAGGCTTTTATTCGCAGACGGAAGGGGCAGCTCTGAAAGAGTCGCCCTCAACCTATCCACTCAAACATTTATCTCTCCCTTTTTGCCTCGCTTCCGTAAAAATGATTAGTAGAGGGATCCATTTACGGAGCTGTAGCACCCCTCTCTATACAGCCCAGCCAAAAGATAGGAGCGGCTTTAGTTCGTGTGATTAACACAAACGCACGCACTTCAGGCACACATACACACACACACACACACACACACGCTGCCACATTCACAACACACACAACACATGCTGCCACATTCACAACACACACACACACACACATGCTGCCACATTCACAACACACAAGCACGAACCAAAACTCACATTCGAAAACATTCATACACAGTCACAATGAAACATTCATGATCCAAATTTGATTATAAGTGATAAAATAAATAAAAAAACGTATGAATCAATAATGAATATATCAGCGTGGTGATTTTTCAAATGTTTTACATTTTTATCAATTAAAAATAACTATTTAGACATCATCATGTTGTTACAGTGCAAGCCCCTGCAGGCGAGTGGAGCAGATCATGGACAATAGACAGATGTTTTCTGTCTGTCTTCAGTCTGCTCTCAGTGGTCCTCTAACGTCATGATAGCTTTACTATCCATCTCCTCTGCTATTGACCAAGCCTGTTGATTATCTCCTAGTTACAACACTGTAACTAAGCCAAAGTAGCCAGCAGAGGCTCATCCACGGTGGTCGTGTGGGCTTGCGAAGCGTTACAGCACGCAGCGCTCTAGATCCTCGCTACATCCATGGGAGCCAAATTGGTGTTTTCCCAACTAATGGCTTTGGTTTAGAGGGTTTGGGTGGATGCAGTTATGGTGATAGGCATGGTTATCGATGCCATTAAAGAAGATATAGCTGCCAAATGAGGGGCGCATAGAGCATATTTGCCGAGAATGCAGCTGCCTTTAGGCCCCACAATGTTGTTATGGGGCCTTCCCAGAGCGCACTGCAGGATGCTGTCGGCCTGCTTCTGACTGCCTCTTATAAAGATACATGAGGATATTATTATGTAGGATTACTCATTTTGAAGGGATTTTAGCTGGGCTCCTTGGCAGACCCTCCCCATCCCCTGCACACCCCAGCCTTTACATCATGTTTAGCTCATCTGTCAGCCCCCTCCCAGACAGACAGCCGGGGACACTGCTCTCAAATCACTCTGCAGCGTTTCGCCACAAGCACTGTTGTGATGCTAATAAGATTTTCATTTGTTTGAACTGCTGCGACACATGCTTCGTTTCTGTGTGCTGTGTGAATAGAACACTCTTTTTTCATACCGGTCTGGGATTTCTGTTTAATGTTAAAGTCAACAATGAGAGAAGTTGTAGATGTGGAGATGTGGAGGTGCAGTGTGAACGGGGAGGAGGGCCGGCTCAGTGGAGAGCAGCTCTCTGAGGTTAATGTTGGAGAGAACATTGTCCCCATTAGCCCCCACCCCTCTCCTCATAATGCCATCACCATATGACACACGTCAGACTAGCAGTAAGCAACACAATCAATAAAACAGCGGCAGCGCCTGCTCTGCCAAGCAGCCTGGCCATGGGGTTCTCAGTGTGTAGGTTTTATACATAGTGCCAAAATGACATTAGCATTGTCCCATCCATCCCCAATCAGCTAATAAATAGACAAGCTAAAGGCGCTGGCTATCAATAACAATAATAGAGTGAGCTTGTGCGGGCCTCTATGATGAATGTAGCCCTTGTGTTTTTATACAGCTATGTCTGGTGCTGACGCATTGGTGCTCTGAATGGCCAGGCCCCAGACAAATTCACTGATTGAGTCCCTCACATTAGTTAAACAAAATGCCGGTCGGAATCAATGCCACGCTGCTTCTTCTATCTGAACTGAAGCGCATGCAATAGCTCATTGAGTTCTGCCAAATTGAAACAAATGTGTCGTTATTCTTCAAATGTATTTTGTCAACACACATGTATAGGGCTATATTTTATAACGCCAGCAAACTTATCCATGCTCATGCACTATGCAGTTACACATCCGTTGATAAAGGGACAAAGAGTTTGCTACTCCATAGGTTCATGCTGTTTTACTGTGAAACACATCCAGCATTTGGTCAGAGCTAAGAAACAGTAAAATCACAATAATAAACACAAATGCATTTACCTCAGAGAGAAAACCTGTAGTAAAATATACAGCATATATACAAAATGTCACAAAATGTGCATTTCTACTTTTTGCCCATGAATATATTGTAAACGACTCATCACATCTAGATTTCTATGTTTATAAAAAACATCCAAACACAACGTTTGGTTATTTGACGTTCACATTGAAAACGCTACTCGTTAGCCCACTAAATAGAGCCTCAGGCCTTCATCTTCAGCCTGAGCCAACGTGAATGACATGGCTGTCATGGCAACGGCTGTGCTCTCTGTAACATGGCTGTGTTCACTGTAACATGGCTGCGCTCTCTGTAACATGGCTGTGCTCACTGTAATATGGCACTGATCTTTGTAATATGGCTGTGTGCTCACTGTAACATGGCTATGCTCACTGTAACATGGCTGTGCTCTCTGTAACATGGCTGTGTTCACTGTAATATGGCTGGGCTCTCTGTAACATGGCTGTGCTCACTGTAATATAGCTGTGCTCACTTTAATATGACTGTGCTCACTGTAACATGGCTGTGCTCTCTGTAATATGGCTGTGCTCACTGTAATATGACTGTGCTCACTGTAACATAGCTGTGCTCAATGTAATATGGCACTGCTCACTGTAACATGAAGGTGCTCTCTGTAACATGGCTGTGCTCACTGTAATATGGCACTGCTCTCTGTAATATGGCTGAGTGCTCACTGTAACATGGCTGTGCTCTCTGTAACATGGCTGTGTTCACTGTAATATGGCTGTGCTCTCTGTAACATGGCTGTGTTAACTGTAACATGGCTGTGCTCACTGTAATATAGCTGTGCTCACTGTAATATGACTGTGCTCACTGTAACATGGCTGTGCTCTCTGTAGCATGGCTGTGTTTATTGTAACATGGCTGTGCTCACTGTAATATAGCTGTGCTCACTGTAATATGACTGTGCTCACTGTGACATGGTTGTTCTCACTGTAACATGGCTGTGCTCTCTGTAATATGGCTGTGCTCTCTGTATATTGTGCTCTTAATTGTGACATTTTCCAGGGTAAATGGAATGCTGCAATTGCTTGAATGTCTGACTTTAGGAAACATTTTACATTTTTTTTTTCTTCTGGTTCCAGACTGTGGAAGTGAGAGTATTGCAGGTGGAGCTTTTAGTGAAAAGGCCATCTTTAGGACCTCTTGATCAATTTGTGACCTTGAAGTACACAGCCATCTCGTAAATGGGAGGGTGCGCTTACAGAGACTTCAAAAGCAAGGGGACCCGATAATTTCTAAATGGAGCGCCATGGAGTGGTGCTGGTGGGAGCCCATAGAAGCTTGCCTTGTTCTTCACACACCTCCTCCCTGCTCACCAACAGCCTGTTAGGGTAATAGCTCAGCAGAGAGAGAGAGAGAGAGAGAGAGAGAGAGAGAGAGAGAGAGAGAGAGAGAGAGAGAGAGAGAGAGAGAGAGAGAGAGAGAGAGAGAGAGAGAGAGAGAGAGAGAGAGAGAGAGAGAGACGGACTTAAGGGCAGAGAGGGTGGTAGAGGGAGAAAACAGGTAATTATGAATTACAGGGGAGCATTAGCGGGGGAAGAGCTACTGATCACTGCAGTATAACAGATTGTTCTGTTCCCAGCTCAAAGACATAGAGAGGGCCGGATGTGGTGCCGTCGGCAGGTATCAACAGGGAGTTTACACCGTAACCTTAACCTACCGCAATACACTGAACCTTTTCTCTATCTACCTCCCTATCTCCCCCTGCTTTTCTGTGTCAATATTATAACATTTTAAGGTGGCGTTCACCTCAGTAAGAAATTGGAGTATGTTTTATTACAATGTAATCAAGTATTTGGAATAAATTGCAATTGTGATGAACAATGTTGAGAATTTGAGTGACAAAACAAGCCATTATATTGAGAAGAAAAGACTGAATTGGTTAGGCAGTGACAAAAATGTGTCTGTTACTTCATAAACTCTTTTGGTGTTGTACGCTAACATAATTTTTTTTTACAGCATTTACCTTCATCTGTTGTCTCAATGTAACAACATCACATTCATTAGCATTCTAATCGCATTTTGAGTCAAGAGCTGAGAAAATAAAGGTTGCTAATTCAAATAATTGCATAAGTCTTTGTGACCTGCTGTATGAAAACATTGATTTCTAGCTACAAAGGTGCCTGTTAGGAACAGGTGTACACCATTCATTAACACTTCCAGCAATTACTATACATTGATTTGAACTACTCTTAGCTAAACATTGAATTTCAGTTACTCACTATTACTCTTTGGCAGTTCTGAAAAGCTTGTTGCACTTTTACGAAAAAAGACTGTGTGTGGAGGTGGTGGGGGTATTGTGTGAATAGAAGCACTGTACATGATGATGTTAAATACATAATTAAGTTAAATAAAAACAATTTGGAAAAAAAAACTTGTACCATTCGAAACAATTACATTTCTATGAATAATTAGAGGAAATAGACAGTGTTTTATCAAACGGAGGCTTGTCCTAAAATGATGGGAAATAGTATTGTATTTGCACTGAGTAAAATGTTTTACGTTTGTTGCGGACAGCTCATCAACAAAGTCCTGATCTTAAAACAAATATACTTTAACCATTACGATGTACTAAAACACTTTCTTCTAAACCTTTTCAAAAAACATATGTACATACAGTATATACAGTATATCAAAAGGCACAGTGACAGCCCAGTCTCTATTGTGAGTATTCCTTTACAGAGCCACTCTCATTTCCAAAGATGAGACAGTGTCGAGACGTAGTTTAGTGGAACCAATGGCCTAGCAGGAAGACCTATTGATTATGAGCAGCAGTGTCTTCTGGGAGACTAGACAGTGGCCTGCATGCCGTGGCAACGCTTAGTGGATCAATCAGAAGCATTTGTTCCACTTATACCTATTTGTAACTGATAAGGCAACGCTACAGAACTGTTGATGAACACAAACGTGGCTTGAATTCAACAGGCAATAATTATCTAAATGGAAGTAGCCACATTGTAGATAGTGATGACACATGTCTTGTATAGGAGTAGACACACACCAGACCATGTGAATCAGTAGTAAAGCAGTGATTACATCCATCAGTGAATGGAATGGAATTTTCACAACTGTTACTCCTTGTGATTGATGCAAATCAATATTGTGCCTTTGAACTGCGTGAGAAGCCTGGAGGGTTTGGTCATGTTGTAATGTCACTTAAGACCCATGAGATCATGTCCGCCTCCTCCATGTTCTGTATTGGTGACATGCTGAGCCTATATCCAGATTCTGCTGCTCTGAAAGGGCAGCCATGAGATCATTCCCTCCTGACCTACATGCTGAAGAACATGTTGAAGACACAGTGACAAATCTAACCCTAACCCTAACCCTAACCCTAACCCTACATGCTGAAGAACATGTTGGAGACACAGCAACAAACCTAACTCTAACCCTAACCCTACATGCTGAAGAACATGTAAGAGACTCTATAAAAAAAAACTTGTGTATTAATGTAAAATTATTCTACCTAAGATTGGTTAATGGATGTATACAAAAATACCTGTATTTGTAAAAAATAAATAAATAAATGTATTGAGTGGAGAGGGTGGTCTTATAGGTTTCTAGGCAGCTGTAAGAGTCCTCACAGGTAAGCAGTCACTTAAAAACAAGCTAAGTGTTTTATGTCTTCCGTCAGTGGTAGCGAACAATAGTTAGCATTTGCTGCTAAGCTCTCACTCTGGGTTTGTTTTCAATACAGTATCACTAACATATTGTCCACACCCAACTGATGCCCGGTTCTTTTCTTTAAGTCACTCTTGGCCAATGGAGCATTTTTGTCCGGGCCGTTCAAAGAGACTTACCAATAACAGGACTAATAATAAAAAGCTTGTAATGGATACACCGGGGGGGTTGTCATCCAGCCTCAGTTTAATCCGGCCTGCAGGTACTGGAGCGGTGGAGGAGTGGTAACGTGAGACTAAAGATTCGCTGCATTAGTTCTGCTTAGCTAACCGTGAATGCTAATTGCAGGAAGAACAAACTGTTACTTCCCTCCCTTTCCTTCCCCCCACCCCTTCGGCCATTGGTGAGGCTAACTGAGAAGCACAGAGAGGATCATCCATCCAGCCAGCAGAGAGCAGGAACAAAGAGAGAAGGGCTTTGTAAAGAGCTCTGCCTTTGAGGCCATGGTATGGGAGAGCAGGCACAGTTAAAGGTTGGGCTATATATTCCATGGTCGTCGTCCTTTGACAGGCTATGACAGTTTACAGGGAGAGGCCTCACTCCACAGCCTGCCAGGGATAATCCCCTCAATGCACCACTAACTTCTATCCACCTCACTGGAAAGCTCTCCCTCTCCTGTCAGCTAAAGGCATCAGTTACCCCTCTATCTCCACAGGTGACAATGGGTGAAATATGTTTATTGGTGATGGGACTCCTTTTAAAGTGATGAGGCTTTGAATGTCATTGTCCCCCATGGTGCTCACTGTAGCCCTTCTCAAAGCGACAAATATGATCAGCAACAATTTGGGTTATTGAGCTATTTAGCTGGCCCAGGATCCTCCATGAGTTTGACATATATCCAATTATTGTGTAAGTAAGGTTGTCAGAGAACAATCAATTAGAAGTCATGTCAAAGTGAAACGTCAAACCGTCATTCAGCTTGACATGTTTTTGTATTTTTTTCAAATACAGCTTAACAACACCACTTGTTATTATTTAGGTCACATGTAAACAAATGTTATTGTGGGATGTTGTTTATACTACTAATTGATTCATAACACGAGTTAATAACATCTAAACAAAACACTTTTTTTGCATTCCCAGCTTATGGCATGCCTTTGTAAGACAGCAGCACAATGAACGCGAGAGAGAGAGAGACCTGAGAGTTAAATCCAATTCTAATGCTGATACTGATACTAATCTGTTAGCAAGGTCAAAGAGCTGGTTCCACACCAGAGGCTAAACAGCCTTATATCAGCAGTCACTCCAAGCCAAGGCTGTGATCTCTCTTTAAGTCTGTGACCTGTTTGAATGAAAGGCCACGAGCCTACTGGCAACCACTATCTCCTATCAGGCTCCATGTTCCCTAACCCTAACCCCGGGGCTAAAGCGGTCACATAGCCACTGTACCTACTGCTGCAGCCTGTAGCGCACAGGAGATTTATTGTAATTAGGAGATTCCTTTACCAAAGCTTGGGATCAGTGTTTCTTCAAGGGTCCCAATGCAGTCCCGTAGGGCCATCCTTTGATGCTGACCTTTGAACCCTGCAGGTTAAGCCTCCCCTTTGCAAATGGGGTTGACATGATGGGCCACTTCCTAATTGGTCAATTGTACTGCTCCTTTTCTGGGCCTTGATGGTTTAACCAGAGCACGGCTTCTTCTTCTCTGGCCAGTATGTCTCCTCTTCTTCCCTGGCCAGTATGTCTCTTCAATGCTGGCGTCTCCTTGCATTCTCACTCCTACACTCAAAAGAACTTGTGAATTTAACTTGTTCATGAATAAAAGCAGAACATTTTATTTTATTTGTTCCTCAATAAAAAGCTTGTAAATGACACACATATTTTAAGTTTGTAAATGTTACACATATGGTATGTGGCTCTAAAGATGCATAGAATATGAAAATATGAAATGAAAGGTTTCTGCTTTACCTGTTATGTGTTGGTGGGCCTGACTAGCTGGAGGCTACAGCAGCTCTGAAACCACCAGTAACGCGTAGAAGATCCCTGACAGTGCTGTGTCTCACCCTACAGCCTCTGGGTCTAACCAAGGGTCCCCCTAACCATCACCCCTCTGCCCAGCCCCCCACCCTACAGCCTCTGGGTCTAACCAAGGGTTCCTCTAACCATCACCCCTCTACCCAGCCCCCACCCTACAGCCACTGGGTCTAACCAAGGGTCCCCTCTACCCAGCCCCCCACCCTACAGCTTCTTGATCTAACCAAGGGTCCCCCAAACCATCACCTCTCTACCCAGCCCTCACCCTACAGCCTCTGGGTCTAACCAAGGGTCCCCCTAACCATCACCCCTCTACCCAGCCCCGAGCTCCTTACGTCCTCAAGAACATTGACTTATGTTTACTTACATTTACTCACATGAGAGTCGAGTTTGTCAGTTGACCTCGCGGACTAGGTAGAACAGGTGGCTGGATGCATACCTCAAGATGAATGATCTGGAGTTCAATCTTGATCAATAAAATGCAGCCCTACATTTGTGTAACTGACACACTCTAGTTTAAATTCCAGCAGTGATGCGATGTTCAGCTAGGTGATGGAGAAGACACCAAGTTTAATAACAGTGTTGTAATAAGTAAATAACAATGGTGTTACTATAATTAGATATGAAATAGACATCGATTATACAATAACGTTCTCATAGACTTTGTACTAAAGCGTTGTAATACCACATAGAAACACATGAACTGAAAAGCACCCAGTTTTTGTATTAAACACGTTGTTAATCTTTCTGTGGACCGTGCCTTAAGTCAACTCCCCTATTGACCTTTCACGGGGATCCCTATGTGTGTGTGTCACCCTCACAGCCAGAGGAATGTGAGCGAACCTCACTTGCTGCTTAGCACCAAGACAGATTGTTTGGGGGTACAAAATTAGTCCGGGGATCCTTGGCCTTGGGGCCCTGCTAATTACTTTCTAATGTGACTACGATTCTTTTGAGAAACTGTTTTCTCGCTGGCCAAACCTCTTTAAAAGCCTCCCTGGGGCGCGATGGGGACCGAGCGGGAGTGCGCTGGGGCCGGCCGCAGTAGGACCAGAGGGGGGGTTCGGGTTACGGTCTGCCTGCTGTGATGCATTGTCAGTGGGACGCCAAGGCTCCAGTGCCCCCACCACCACCACAGTCCCTGCAGCCAGCTAGTTGAGCCATACAGAGACTCTGACACCAACACAGAAGATGCACTCTGTACTTGAAACCTTACACTCAACTAATGGTTACAAATGTGTTTTCAAAGAGTTCTCCGAGTCCCATCATACACTGAGGACTTATGCAGCTAAATGTGCATGCATGTGAACACACTCACACTCGTGCACACACACACACACACACACACACACCTACACAAACATGCACACACCATTTGGCAGACAAAAAAAAAGGTTTTATGATTGGTGTGACTGAACGGTGATTTTTTCAAAAATTCAAATAAACGTAAACATATGAGATTGCTGTTTTTGTTCTGGAGAGCTGAAGAACAGAAAAACAGCTAATAGCTAATCTTAGTCCTAATTATCATATCGTAGAGGTGAATTGAGCTGAATTAAATTGGACATATTTTGTAGCTAAAACCAGCATGTTAGGGCTATAGACATGCAAAACAACACAGACATTAATTTATATTAATCATTTTCATTAATGTCATGCTTACACTTGGGATGGTGAGAGAATAAAGGTGGCATCTTACTTTGACTGACACTTCACATGGGTTTCCCTAACCCCATGCTTTCTTTTTCTCCCCCCTCAAAGACAATGTATTCCCTCCCAGGGGAGCGATCTCTAATTAGCTGTCAGGTGACAGGGCGTGGCGTCCATTGTGTTGGCCGTGCTGTGCTGCAGGCTGTGTGGTCAGCAGTCGCTCTCCGTCAGAAGTGACAGATCCTCGCTGTGTCTGCCACACCCCTGGAGCTGAAAGAAACCACTTGGTCCGGACAAAGAGAGCCCAACTCAGCGTATCAGAAAGAGTCCACCATCACATCACACACAAACAAGAGACACTGGAGGGAGTCTGACGGGGCCCTGTCAAACAGAAACAACAGTGGATGTCTTCATTTCCAACTCGTTTTAGCTTTATATTTACAACATTTTATTGACCTGATCTACCAACGACTTATCTTAACAAAATCTTTGTTCTAAGGAAAGACATGAGACAGATCTTGACGGTTAAGAGATTTCACTCAAAGCCATAAATGGCATAGGATTACGTCCTTACTATCACATTTACAAAAGATTCACTGAGTTTGACACCAGACTGTACCATACCTGTGAAACATGTGTATTTCCTAGTTCTATCTTCTACCTGAACAGGACAGGAAGGAGGGTTGTTCTTTGATCTGAAAGATACCACGACTTCCAGTCTGTCTGTGTGTTCCTCTTCCAGACAGTGGCAATATCAGACCCCGGTCTCAAGGTCACATCAGCACACAACTGTAAACGTTAGACTCTTTTGCGGTTGGGGCAAATGTACATGGGCGCCCTGCGGGAGCACTCCTTCCCCCTCTTTAATCGGCGTGTAACAGGCTCGTGTAGAGCCAAGCTGTCTGCAACACTTCAGCACTTAGGAATAAAAAGCCCTCAGCAGTCCCTGCCACGGCTGTGGTCAGAGGATCCAGCAGTGTGCCGCTCACATCAACACCACGAGCTGGCTGGCAGCGGTGCGGGATGAGCAAAGGCTGGGCTTTTGTAGAACAGCCAGCGGGTATTTTATTCTTGAGTAATGCAGCGTAAAGACAAGACAATGGACTCTAACATTTTAAAGTATTTTATTAGTAGGTATTATTAAGACGTCCATTCATTAATTTTTATTTGTATAGTCTGTGTTTATTAAATTGTCATTTTGAAGAAAAATTGTTTACCATTTACTTATGTCATTGTAAGTGAATAAAAACTGTAACCTTCATAAGATAATGCTACCACAGGAAGAAAAACAAACAAACAGAAGAGGCAGCCATCTCTCATGTCAGCCAAGCCAATCATTTAAGGGAGCCGGGAAAGCAAACTTAACAGTTCTAATGCCCCAGCCGAGAAACTTAATTTACCAATTTGCGGGAAGACAAGATGGCAGGAAACAAGCCAATTTGCGGTGTGTGCAGTGCACAACAAGCCCCGGCCTCACTCCCAAGCTTTACCAGAGGTAATTATCCCTAAAAAGGATGCCATTCTGTATTAAGATGAAGCAGCATCAAAATGAGAGAGACAGCCTCATTACAAGTAATTATGAGGGAATTAGAAACATCATTTAACTAAACGAGCAAATAATGTCCAGGATATTGAAGAAGCTGCCTGCACTTCTGCCGACTGCTGCAAGTCCCATTACAAAAATTGTAGGTCTTTAATAGAATAATGACATGCTTTATCTTCCCTGCCTCTGTCTGAGTGGAGTCTCGGGTAGGGGAGAGGGGGAAGAGGGGGGGTTGTGTGTGTGTGTGTGTGTGTGTGTGTGGGGGGGGGGGGGGCTCAAAACAACTGTTGCGGAGCTCGGCTCTTGTGCATCACACGAGTGGTTGGCATGAAGCCTTCCAGATAATCCCCCTATTATCCTTACAAATACTCAGTGGACAACAGAAAATTGTTCCTCACGTCTATTACAGTGTTAAAGGTAATGCTAACGGCCTCCTACATGTATAGAATAGTGCATTCGGCCAGCAATCAGCACTGCACCATACGCCGTTTACGCTATAATTGAAGCTCTATTCTAATCTTCCTCTAAGGAATCATGTTAAAATCACTACAGCACATGTACATTACTTACACAGAAATTATATAATTTCTTGTTTTTTATATTTTGTATTCCTGTGTTATGGTCAATTTCCTTACTTTCTCTTGTGAGGCTGGAGGTAGGAGGCCTGCTGTGTGTGTGTATGTGTGTGTGTGTGTGTGTGGGGGGGGGGGGGGGGGGTCAAACACAATTTCTCTTCATCTCCTCCATTTCCAGTTGATATAAAACAGGATCAGGATATATCCCTTCTGGTCCAAGCTCTCCTTTTTAACCATTAGGCCATAAATACAGGAGCTGCTTAAAGAGCTGTGGATGACAAGGACTGCCACTAAAACCTAGTTATGTTCTTCTCAAATTCATTTAGCTGGCAGAAACAGGTCTTGAGAGTTGTCTGGCTTAATGCATTGCGATCGCGTCTAAAGCTCTTGTCTTGAGGCAGAGTCAAAGCTCTGCATCTCCTCATGTTTTTTTTTATTATTTCACAACCTCCTACTACAATGTAAATACAAGGGCCTTTCCCACTTGAAATAAAATGCCAACAAACATTTGTAATTCATAGATTTCGGTACCAAAATAGAAAGACAGTGTTTTAAAATATTTTGTTTGATGAATAACATAAAACATCACTGACATTATTGTTTTCTTTTTCTTAAGAAAACTGTGAACTGTCACAGTATACAATATTTAATTAAATAATATAAATGTGAATCCAGACAAAAGTCAGCTATTTCACATGAAACATGCTCTCAATACCTATTGCATTAGTAGGGACCTTGTTGGGAAAAAGAACAGGAGAGTTGAGGTTGGCTGTTTCCATGACAGGGAAATAAAATAACTTGACTTGAGTACTTTACTGTATATGACACTTCATGAGACAAAGAGAAATTAAATTAAATTTACACAAGATATTAACCATAGTGGGATTTTGGATTATTATTATAAATGCCTCATTTGACAACCTTATAACCTGCCTATATAAACATTATACAATAATTGTTATTAGCGTTGATTTGTATGCTCAAAATCACCCATAAGTATGCATTTTGTGAAGATATATTTAATTTGACAATTTATTTAATTTGATGCCAGGATTTTAACTTGCAGCAATGCTTGCAAATCACAATTCTCTTCTGCCTACTGTGTGTAGCCATTCCATTTCCCCAGCATATTTCACTCCACCAAATGAATGACTCTTGCTTTTTACTTTACCAGTCAGGTCTGATGTATCCTGAGGCACAACACACCATCCCAACAAATCTTCAGCGCCATGCCACCCGTCGTCTCTCCGTCGTTCAAACCACTTCAAATCATTTTCATTGCTAAACTATTGAAATGTGTAATTCACACCTGCCATTCGTGCAATACATAGCCCAACCCCTGCTCCTCCCCTCTCCCTCATCCTCTACCTTTATCTTTCTTCACATCTAATCTCTCCATCCCTCTCTTATTCTCTGGGTCTGCTGTAAATCAAACATGGCCTTGTTGACAGGTCATGCAGATTTCAGAAGTCAGTGGTGTGCAAACATCCATCCATGAGAGTGGTGTAGAACCGCCATGGCTGATGACATAATGGCCCACGTGAAGCTAATAAACAGCTCCATTCACCCAAAGCTATTGCTCCTTTCCCTGAGCGTTCCATCTCTGATCCCCCCCCTCCCTCCCTCTCTCTCTTCCCTCCCTCTCCTATCTGTCACAAATTCATCCTCCTGCACCTCACCTCTCCGCTGGCGTTGGAGTTACCCATAAATCACTGCTGTTGTCCAACGCAATCCATTTGCCCAGAACGTGGGGCGGCTGTTGCAGAAATTGGGTCAGGCATAATCTGCAGGGCAACAGAGCTTTGCTAGTCCTGATTTTGCTTGGTAATGTAGCCATTAGCAGACAGAGGGAAAAAAAGAAAGAGAGAGAGAGAGAGAGAGAGAGAGCCTCCTCTTTATACTGAATCAGATGACACCAAAGAAAAGCAGGTAAATGGCGCTCACTGCTCCAACCACATACAGTTGTAGGTGTGTGTGTGTGTGTGTGTGTGTGTGTGTGTGTGTGTGTGTGTGTGTGTGTGTGTGTGTGTGTGTGTGTTTGTTGGATTGTTTTATAGCTTAACAATCTTCGCGTTCTGCAGTATTCATATTGCCATGGGTTGTTTAATTTTTTTTAATAGAATTATGAGAAATCATCTAAAAGTAGGAAAACATGAGAAAGATAAGGTGTAACTGACACAGCAGCAGCTACCCCAATCAGGCATGGCGTTGCAAAACAACGCTGAGAGATTTGAACTTTGACAATAGACTTCCATATTTTTGTTTCCTCATATGGCTTCATGCTCAAGATCCATGCGCTACACTTTAAATGACAGCTGATCCCACTCGCACCCTGATTGGCCACTAATGGCGTGGTTTTATTTTCTTCCCCACTGAAAGACGTTTTGTTGACCACTTTGTCACCTTTTTGAGTTGTTTAGTGTACTGTGTTCATTTTTGTCAATGCACATGAGTGTGCGCGTGGGTTTGTGCGATTGTGTGAGTGTGTGTGTGTGTGTGTGTGTGTGTGTGCGTGCTTGTGTGCATGCCTGTGTGTGTCTCTAACTAACTTTTGACAATGTTCTGATTAAATAGTCACATAATGGTACTGTGTTCTGAGGTCAGATGCTTATCTTATGAACATATGGTACACACAGGTATGTGTTTTGTTGTTAAAGCCTCAGGATCAACTGCTAGCGATTTAAGTGAAGTAGGTTGACATTACTTGTTAATTTTGGCAATTTGAGGAATTTTACTGGTTACAAAAAAATTGGTTTTACATTATTTCCATCAAGGGGCCCATAAAGTTAATAGGCCACAAGCTCCTTTTTAAAGACTTTCAGACTGTTTCGGGGGACAGTCAGTTTTTCTTTATTTATTTGGCAATTTGAAACACCCCCCTGAAATCAAAAATATTTTATTTCCACAAAATAATAATATTTATAATAATATTGGAATTTACTTCACCATGTTTTGGGATATGTTCTGGGATGTGTTGCCCCCTAATATCATGATATATGGATATTTAAAGCATTCAATAGCCTCTTTAATGTCTTTAGTAACATACATTATAAATCAATACAAATAAAACAAAACCAGTATATTTTGCTATTGTACAAAATTTATTGGATGAACAGATTATTTTGGTGTGTTATTTTGTTTTTTACAAAATAAAAAATGCACCAAAAGGAAAATATCCTTTCTAACTTGTATTGTTTGAGTAAATATTGATCAAATTATATTTGATAATATATTCCAACATACTACAGAGGAACTGAGCTCTGAAGTAATTTAAACAGAATGTTTTTGGTTTAAACAATTTAATTTCTGCTCTGCATATTTTTTTCATGACAAGAAAAGAAGATACCGTACAAAATAATTAAAATTAGGCTATACACATGGTGTATTTTATACAAAGGGAAGAATAAATGCTTTCTGATTACACATACAGCTGCTGCATAATAAGAAATATATTCTCAACAAACAAAGTGATATAATAATAGACATGGGTCATGTCAATACAATTACCAAGAATGTTCTGTATTGTTTTTTAATGTGTCATTCAGTAGACTTCTGGTATAAGCGTCAAGTCAGTATTCTATCTTATTATATAGGTTGTATAGCGGCAACGCTGGTAGGTTACTACCCGGGTAATACATCGGCGTTGGGAAAGCAATAGATCGTGGGACTGGAACTCGGAGCAGGGAGTTATCTCTGAAAACAAGCGGCATCCCCACCAGTGTCTGTGCGGAGGCGTGTGCCATATTTGCCGCTTCGAGCTCGGCCGACAGCTGCCGCTTCCATTTATTTCTCCTATTCTGGAACCAAGTCTTCACCTGAGTCTCCGTCAGCTGAAGACTGGAAGCTAAACAGGCCCGCTCAGAACTGCTCAAGTAACGTTTCATATCAAAGGTGGACTCGAGCTGATAGACCTGACTTCGAGAGAATACCGTGCGAGTTTTCTTCTTGGACGAATTACTCTGTTTGTCCGCACCATCTCTCTGTCTCTCCTCGGATTGAGGTGACATTTGACTGCATGGTCTGTCTTGTTCCTCTTTGTAATCCTGTAGCAATGGCTGTGTCAGGTGCACCCGCCTTGAAATGCCTTCGTTGTTTGAAATAAGTCCTTTTGTTGTGGACCTTCCTGTAATGACAAAAAAGCAGGCATATAAATTGCAATAAAATTATGGGATTTTCCTAATAGTAATAATACCAAGGATTATTTAGGTTTGAATAGGCTATATATGCTGCAATTTCCGAAATAAAATGTTTTAAGCAGTAACATGTTTTTAAACGTATCAGACTAACAAATCAAATTAGGCCCGAAAATTTGTTTTGATGTCTGCATGCATATAAATGGGAACCAAGGTTGAAAGCCTCTCACTTTCAAAATAAACAATCCAGTGGAGGAGCTATAGTGTGGGCTACAGTAGCATATTAATTAAATCAGGCTACGTTAAACGCTCAATTGACTACACGTAGTGCAGTCATTGTGAAAACATGTTTAATCAATTAGCAGGCTCGATTAAATTTAGACCGAGAGGGAAAGCATCAGGCTAACTGTTTGACCTTTCCCCTTTTCACTAATGCTGTAAAAATGAAGTGCCATTTGATAATAATGTAAGTCATAACACAGTCATAGTCAGCGTTATCTTGTTAGGCTGTCTATTTTACACCACGTTGTGAGTTATTTGTAAATGATTAATTATGTGGTAAATGTAATCAATGATAAGAAATACGCTAAATAGATATTAATAACAATAGAAATAAGAACACTATACCCACATTAATTGGTTTAGTAAACCAGTTCGGTAGAGATTGTTTTAGGCTATATTATTGTGCGTGCTGTACAATACTATAGGCTGCTACATTTACGTTTTCTGAAGATTTTAACACATATACAATTTGCACGGAGTATACCTGTCAAACGTGAAAAAAACAGAAACATTCTTACCTAAGCATGAAAAATTAAGAGGTTGATTTTGGCTGCATGGCTCCCTGTGACCAGGGTCCGAACAGAAACAGTCTGCCGAGTCTTCCCCACCGCTGCACTCATCTTCGGAAGAAACCGACAGAGAGCGTCTCCGTGGAGGTGGCAATCCCTTAGAGATATCCTTTACTCCGGACCGTGGCGCATCGGACGTAGTGCCCAAGATAGACTGAATAGTGAAGCTTGATATAGGGGCTGAGGAGCACTTGCTTCCGATATCTTCTGTGCTACTCATTCTCAATTCATAACAGTATAATTAGGCTAGAGCTAAGCTATTTCTTTATATATTCTGCGATTGCGGTAAATTCATGCATAAAATTGGCAGGAATTTTTTTTGGTAGCGTAGCGTCTTTTTTTGATGAGGGGTATGGGAGTTGTTTTTCTGTGCGCTCAAAGAACATGAGTGTATCGCTGTTCTACCTCCACGCGCTCTGGATCAGGCAGTGTTGTGGCGTTGCCCAATTTGCATCTAGGTAGGCCCCTAGTGGGCCAATCACGCGCGCAAACTAAGCCCGGAAATTTCAAACTCTTGTCACGATCCTGGAATAGAATAAAGAGAGGAAGAACGAGAAGAGCAAGAGTGTGTCACTTTGTACATTTACGTCCAGCAGACTTAGTTTCTGAGCTAACAATACTGATTCAGCATTTATTAAATATATTTATTTATAGTTTATTTCACACTGAATCAATGTAATTTTATCAGGGAGGATAAGGGCATATATTTATTTATGTCTGTAAAGGCTATGGCTAAATGCTTTATTCCAGCTAGAGATTTAGTCATTGGTGCGAAAAAAACTGCATGAAACTTTGGGTTACCTTAAATCCAATATTTAAGTTAAATAAGGCTAACAAATAATTCGATTTCTACATTGCCAAACTTTCAATATTTCATTTTGTCAGTTGTGGGGTTGCTGGATTATTCCCTTCCTTGTAGAATAATATATGGATAGTGGATTAGGAGTTTGATTAAAATAATAGTTGACAAAATGTGTTATTATGTAAAAATACTAAAGATCACTGAATTGCGAAAAGTCCGAATACCTAGACTATACGACATTCAAGGAGAAGGCGACTCCTTGGTGACCTCATGAAATAAATGTCATATATGGGTCTATATCATCGCTTTGTGCACGCTTTGTGCACTTTGTGAAAATCGTGTTCCAAGCCCTTTTTTTTTTAAGAATGATGGACTAATTTCACGTGCATTATCTGTTATTAAGAATTAATTTGTTCATTACAGAACTAACCTGCCTCGCTCTGCTGTGAGGTGGAGTGGAGGCCTGCTAATTGATTGAGTAATTGATTGGAGGGTGGGGGTTTGCCCCAGTGCTGCACCCTCTCCCCTCTTGTCCCTCCCTGTGTGTCTGGTGGGGCAGCTGCAGGGCTGGGGTTAGCAGCTCGATCACATTATCCCTCAGTACTGCTTTCAAAGGGACCCTAGACACATTACAAATGGTCAGCCTTAATCATTATGGCTCCAATTACCCTCCAAGGCAGTGGATGGCTACGCCTTGTCTTTTTGTCTTTGTCCTTATCTGGATACAGATACAGTATTTTACCTCTTTGAGTGACACCGGTGGTGGTGGTGGGTGCACGAGGATGGTGATGTCGCACAATGATGATGAAAATGCCGCTATGTTAATGGTGATGTTGATGATGATGTTGATAATGATGATGATGAACAGGATGACGATGATGATGATAATTTTCGTCTGCACCACATGTGAATTGTCAGCAGGAATTTAACCTTTAGTACATAATGTTCAGTGCGGTAAAGTGGATGCGTTTATGCAGAGAGAGCGAACGAAGACGTTATTTGGAGTAAAATATGTTATAACAGACAACTACTTTTATTTGCCGCTTCTGCTTCTGTTCAAAGCCAACGCACGTAAAAAAAAATCTAAATCCAAAACATTTTTGTAATAATTTACGTATGCCTTGAAGATTATAATTAAGACAACCTTCTTTTAGACCAATTCAGTTTGACAAAAAGATCCCCTTGACCCTAAACGTTATCCTATCCGCAAGTCTATTAACTATTGTTGCAAAGAAGCCCTGCGTGGCACAGTAAAAAATGGCTCTCAGGCTACTGTGCTTGAAAAGTCCAAGAAAGACAGATGAAGTTATGAGCAGCTTTGATCTTGGAAATTAGACTTCGATAAATATTAAACAAAGACCCTTATACATGTGTATTATGATATATGGCTTGTCCTAGTCTAGAATAAGGAAATTACCAGAGAAAATGATATCAATACATTTTCTAAGTATAAACGTTGATTATGTTTCGATTTTCATTCAAGAAAGCGGACCGTGCTTTTTTTCTTCAGTCAAGTGGGGAGTGGGACACGGAGCTGGGGGTGGAGGTGGTATGTGTATGTGTGTGTGTGTGTGTGTGTGTGGGGGGGGGGGGGGGGGGTAGGAGGGTGTGTGTGTGTGGGTTGATAGTAGTTATAAGTGTAAGGCAAAGCGCACAAGCCCTGTAGGTGTACAATTTATGTAATCTGAGTCTGGAAATGAATTGGGTAATTTATTGGAAAACAGAAAGTCAAGAAGATTGGATCAGTACAGCCTATCCAAGGGCTCCTATCCATCAAGTTCCAATTAACAACCAAACCATTGAGTTTTAATGGCTTTCCAATCTACTGCCCTGATAGACTCATCAATTCCTCGGGGAGAAATTAAGAAAATCGACCGCCCCTCGGCGTTTTGGTGTCATTCTTCACAGCAACTATATGTCAAATTAAAAACACAATTAAAATTTAAACTGTTTCAATCAGACGGTACCCTGCAACCTATGTTTCACTTAATGGAACTTTGATGAAAATCGGATGCTCACGTTCCATCAAGAAAGTAAATGGAATAGGGTTAGGTAAAATGTACGTTTTCTAAAGAATCATGTTGCTGAGGCCTGTACTGGCCAAATGTTTTTTGGTCTGGTGAAAGTGCTCGAACTTGATGCGTTGACGTCTGGGCTAGACATTGCATGGGAAAGTGTTTCCGGCAGCTGTTATCCTTAACAAACAACCGTTGAAGTAGTTAAAATATTGTTTAGAAATATTATTATATAATTTATTATATTTGTAATAATCACATACAGATTATGTTTGAGTTAAGGCTACTTTAGGCCTATACTAATTTAATTCCAATACAATAAAAAAAATTATTTTTCTTCATTGCATACTTTTTATAACTTATGCTGAGGCACCGGCGACCGTCGACAAGAGGATTTAACCGTACATCTACAGGCAACACACTAACATAAGTGCGCGCCAAGCAGTGAACAATTTTGGTTTTATATGTCACCAGTGACAACAACAAAAAAATGAAAACTATATGGACAAGCATTTCACACGGCTTCATCTCCACTGAACGAAAACTGAGCAGTACTGGTTAACTCGGTTTGTCACAAATTAATTTTGTTATTTTCTTATCTTCTATTTGTTTAAAAGGAAATCATGGAGTGTTTATGTCTTCAATTTATGCGCACAAATCAAGGTCATGAGCCCAGTTAAAACTTCTCGCCAACGCTGCCCTAATTTCAAACCATATTTTACAGCCGTTTGCCAATCGATATGTGCCAGGGGAATAATGCCATACCAATCCATTCATTTTCGGTAATGGGACCGTGTTGAGTTTGCATGATATGATACGTCAATATGGGATTAGGTTTATAGGCTTATAGGCTTATCTGAATGCGTCCTTTGTCATAAGACGACTATCACCAGAGCCAACATGTTTCGTTTTCAATAAGTGCAGGGAAACAAAATGACCTTTGCGGTATGAGATAGGGTTAATTCAATAGTAATAATTTTCAAACAGGTCAAGAATGTATCTTGCATTTAAATTTTAACAACAATAAATGTGAATTTAAAACTTTTCCAAGTGTATCCTTCTTTAAAAAGAAAAGCAACAGGAAATCGGGCGCAAGTGTAAGTAAGATTCAAGAGCAATCATTGGTCCTGCCAATTTAGGCACACGATTGAACTCTGAATAAGATGTTCAAACTGTTTTACTCTTGCAACAATTGTGCTCATTCAATTTTTTTTACCTTTAGGAAGCACTGCACGATGGGAGCAATAAATAAAGTTAGTCTGTGGGGTGTCGATGTGAAAGAGAAATAGAGACAGAGAAGTATGAGAGAGACAGAGAGAGAGAGAGAGAGAGAGAGAGAGAGAGAGAGAGAGAGAGAGAGAGAGAGAGAGAGAGAGAGAGAGAGAGAGAGAGAGAGAGAGAGAGAGAGAGAGAGAGAGAGAGAGAGAGAGAAGTGCTTAACTACTCAACAGAGTGGTTTCCTCCTCTGAATACATTATCTATAATTTTGGCAAGATGGTGGCAATTACGCATCTAATTGACCGGGTCTATTTTTTATGTAAAACAACGTTTTTTAAGTGCGAAACAGCAGGTTGATTATGAAAACCCACCTGCTCAAGATGGGTCGAACGAGTGTGTGTGTGTGTGTGTGTGTGTGTGTGTGTGTGTGTGTGTGTGTGTGTGTGTATATATGTTTGCATATTTGTCTGTGTTTGTGTGCTTTAACAGCGTGCGTGCGTGCGTGCGCGCATATTAAAATTATTTCTTAACAGGAGAATACATTAAATGTATTAAACACGTTCATTTTGAATTGAATACTATGCATGTCGTTTAAAACCTATATAATATGGCATAGATAATTCAACACAATGCTACAAGAATGTCCTTAGGCCTATCCAGGATGTCGCAAAGTGTATATCATCGCACTGGCATGCCGTCATATCTGATCAATTTTGGGTATTCTGTAGACTAGTTTATGAGTAAAATATATAAATTGGAATAGCCATTTATTTCACATTATGCAACACAATATCAAAATGTTATTTTTTCTGTACAAAGAAAAGGTCAGTGGTGTTGTCCTTGTCTTCATTAAATATACATTTACATTTGTACAACATAATAGGCTAGATTGAGAAAACACAAAGTAAGCCTGAAGGACATTTCAGATACATTTCTTTTTAAGGACATCTCAAATCATCAAGTGAATAGCCTATATGCTAATAAGAATCAACAAAACAAAACATAAAGCTACATTGATATTGTACAACAGTGTCATTGTGATTGTCCATTATCAGCGCTCTCGACATGAAAATAGATTTCGACATTCTCTTAAGAAAGCTTTATAAGCTTTAGGTTAAACAACGAATTGGGTTTCAATTCAAAAGATGGATCAACTTGGTTTACCGTAAATTCAAATAAGTTTGTTGAGACTATGCTGCTTTTTGGTTGAAATATTTACGCTTTGAAAACGTGTCCAAAAAAATAAAAAAAAAGAATGGTTCTAAATTTGTAAATAGAATAATTATTATAACGAAATAAATTTGAATTGAGGATCAAACATAATAAGTATAATAATAAAAGATAATTATATAAAAAAACTGCAACAGGCATACACCGAAGGTAGGCCTATACCATACCGAAGAGATAATTGACAGTCCATTCTCTCCGTTTGTTTTGTCTGGTCGTGTAAGTCTGTACAAAAATAGTTTAAATTTTGAACGTTTTGGATGAGTGGATTTGGGAATATATACAATTGATTTTCTTCTTTTCTCTTTTGCTTGATTTTTTTAGACTGGTCTAAGAAGTGGCACTGATGTGACAATAGGGTGGGAGTAATAAACTGGATGAGGGAAAGTGAGGAGCGGTTGGCTCACAGGAACGTTGGACACCGCGCTCCCGGTGTCCGAAGTCGAGTTCTCATGGTAAAGTATGGGCACTCGCACTATCCTCTGCGCTGCGGCGTGGCTGAGGTTGGCGGCCTCCAGCTCAGCAGCCAGTTGCCTCTTCCATTTATTTCTCCTATTCTGAAACCAAATTTTTACTTGGGTCTCAGTCAGGTGCAAGGATGCAGCTAGACCAGCTCTCTCTGAGCTACTCAAGTAGCGTTTCATGTCAAAAGTGGATTCCAGTTGGAACACCTGACTACGGGAGAATACCGTGCGCGTTTTCTTTTTTCGACACTGTTTCTTGTCAGCACCACCATCCTCGTCCCGTTTCTTCCATTCATCCACCCTGTCAGTGTCTTTCTTGGTGTCCTCAGTATCGCTCTCCTCTAAAATTATTTCATCTCCACTTTTGTTATCATCGTCTTCTTTGGCGTCTGGATCGGATTTGAGTACCAGGTCAGGCGAGTCACGATCGGTGCCGGAGGTTGGAGAGGAATCTCTTGGACCTGCCTTTTCTGCAGCTAATATGAGAACAGGAGAAAAAAAAACATTTTGGTAATAGTGTATTTGGTGAACGATAGGCCAAATGCTCTTTTCTTATAAATCATGCCCTATTTGATAATTCCATGCTAATGCTTTTATGGCCCCACGAAAACTTTTTTTATTAATATAATAATAGAGATATAGACATAACTGTAAATCTAGAATAATTTGTAAAAAGAATAAACAGCAATTAAACTCACCTTCATGTCTGTGTAGATGACTAGACGCACTCAGTGCATAGGGGTACCACCATGCCGACGCGCGCTCCAGGTAATGCGCTGGTAACGCAAACCTCTGTGTAGGTAACTCAAAGCGTGGAAAGTTGAAATCCCCGACTTGGGAAAGAGAAAAGCCTCCTTCCAACGCTGCCTTTGCCGCAGCGAATATAGGCTTTGGTTTGGAAGGTTTGCTATCACAGTTAAGCAAATTTTTGATGAAGAAAGGAGAGTCTTTAACTGGAGCACACGTCTCTTGCGTAGTCTCAGGCATTGTAAGCGCGATGGTTGCGATCCAAAAGTAGCCAAAATGTTGATTTACAAATTGCCTGTGGTATTGTGACAATTAGTACCCTACTACTTTCAGTTTTTGAGGAAATTTAAATGGGATCAATGTTCTTGATCTCTCAAACTGTGAAAGAATACAAATGATCAGACTTTCTGTTAAAACAAATATGACAACGGCTAGACATTAAAATTAAAGAAACATGTCCTCCCAGTGTTATTGTCTTCTTGGTCAAAATGCGGCCGTGTCCACGGCGTCAGCCAGGCGCCGAATGCTAATGATGAAATAAAAATGTCATCCAAGTTAAATGCGAAAAGTATAGGCGATTGGGCACGTACAATGGCAAATGGGATTAAGGAAGAGATGCGACGTAGAAAGAGAGGGAGGGAGAGAGAGAGGCAGGCAGAAAAAGAGAAGCGATATCAACGAAGTCCACCCTCTCTTCACTTTGTGCTTTATCTGTAGGCTGTAAGTGCTGGCGTGTTATCGGTCTTATATATAGTCCAATTAGGTAATGAGGACAGGACTGTTATCATCAAGAGGAAGGTTTGGGACAAGCACTTTAAAAAAGGATCTAGCTTTATATCAAACACATCAAACAGATATGTGTTTATCTGAGACATACATTTTGTTTTTCAATTTAGTGTCATTTAGAGTTGTAATATACAATTGCAAAATTAAGCGGTTGAATCATGCGACCTAAATGTACAATGCTATAGGCCTACGTATTTGATTTTGCGTTATACACTATGGGGCCAAATAAAGTATTTAAAAAAAAGTTAAGTAGGCCTACTTTATTATATGTGGTATAATGAAACATTTAATTCCCAATGAACTTTTCGAAATTGATTAGGCTATTAAAGGGACAACTTTAAAGTCTTAATCCTGATGGCCTAGAATTTTGAATGTCTTATAGTTCGGTATAGTTTAACCGTAGAATTATATCTTTAAGTGTTCTATAATGTTGTTGGTAAGCTATTAACATAATTGGCCCGTTGTTTAACCAAACTGTGGGACATGCATGAATAGGACCAACATTTGCACAAAACGTGCAAAGAAATTAAGATGTAGGCCTAGTCTCATAATTAACGGGAGTAACTTCCTAAGGCCTACCGTATTCAGTGATAAAAAAGCAACAACCAAACATGTGCAGCAAAATGTGAAAATCAAACTGCAATTTGTAACCGTTCCTAGTATTGTATTTTGCCTTAAAATGTTGTAAATATTTTTGGTACGATGACCTACCATTATAAAAAAAATATACTGTTAACAACACCATCTCAAGAATAAGAGAAATGTCTGCAAAATGTCTGCATCGGAACGTATTCTTTTTTCAAATCGAATTTATTCCTCAGATTGCATTGCTTGTAAATGCGCTACGTACGTAGACCTATGTGCTCGAGTTGATATTAATTGACTTATTGGAGCCTGTCCACTGAGATAACCAAGGAGTGACGTGAACAACGAGAGGACAGTGACATCTGTCGGTATTAAAAGGGAAATGCAAATTTGTGTGATCAAGCATTATATGCTGAGAAAGGGGCAGATATCCATGACTGAATCGATGAAGTAGCTTTGGTAATAACTAAGATACTAAGGATAATATTTGCTATAATTATATTATTATGAAAAGTTTGTTTTACCACCAGTAAAATGAAATTAAACACATATCCTGAATGTATCATGGTGTAACCAAACTACATCACTACATAACTTTTCTTGCTTAAATCTAATAAATCTCCACGTTTTCGAGATAAAAGATCGCATGTCATATGGGCGTTGTCCTCATATAGTTTGGGCTGGCTGCTGTACAGTACTAATGTGACTATATGAAGCCACCATACTCTGAAGGGTGTACCTTACAGAGTAAAGGTTGTATAGAGTAGCATCGTGTCTTTTCCATGTGAGGTGGTCTTACAAATGGCTGCTGACGGCAAGGACATTATGTAATTAGCATGCATTTACATTGCATTTACATATTTACATTAGCATGTTTTTCTAAAGCTGGAGAGATTCAGTTACCATCTTTGAGGACTTTAATTTCTGTTTCATTTTAGCTCAATCAGCACTGCTTAACATCGATCACCTCTTGAGTGTGTTTGCCTTAAACAGAATCAGTAAGTGTTGTCTCTAAAATATCCCAGGATATTTGCCTATATGTTAAAACATTTGCAGAGTGAAAGGCATCTTACAAGTAATAAGTGCGTGGCACACTGAAAGAGGTCTCTTCCAAAAAATACCAATAGTTAATGGTAAGCATTGATAATAAGGAACATAGGCTACTGTATAGGCCACAGTATGTTCTGCCGTAAGGATGGTGAATGATCCATAAGTCTATTTGTGTTGCTCCTCGGGTAGGCTCCTCAGACCTTTGTGTTATTTATTTCAAAGCGCCTTGATATTGATTATTTCACCAGGAAAAATGACAAATGGCAGCAGGGAATGACACGGTCAGCAGGTTCTATTAGAGAAATGATAGTATTGCTCATGGTTTGTTAAAAGGTCCAGTTTAGATACTTTATAGGTTTACATCCATCATTGTCTAATGACCTGTATGATGAAAAGCACAGCGCTCTGTTGACAACAGCCCTGTGCAGCCAACTTTGCTTTGTAATTGCTCCCATATTAAATATAGATTTTTGTTTTGATATCTTGTGAGAATTCCTTTCTGCAGGTCAAGATTGTGATAAAAGACATGGGTGGAAAAAGCACAGAGGTGGGGGTACTCAGAGATGTATCCAAAAAAACTGGATGCACGGAAAATGAGGGTGTCACATGTTACTGGGAAGACAACTCCAAGCCAATGTGTACCTTTAGGATATGTGTTTGATTTACATACCATATACGTTCAGGACCACATGGAGAGAACAAATAAGTCACTAATATTTTCATATTGATGACAAAAATAGTGCCACTATTTATATCATATGTCTCATCAAAAGAGAGCATTATCAGAACAATAAGAAAAACAACAAAGGCATCTTGGTGGGTTTATCTCCTATATGTCATCACAATTTACTGTATAATGAAGAAGTAGTGTATTAACTATGGACATCAGGTAAATTGGATTAACTATGAACTACTGGTTGACTGTATGAACTACAGACATAAGGTAAATTGGATTAACTATGAACTACTAGTTGATTGGTTGTGTGGAACTTAATATACTGTACATGACTGAACTCTAAAACATCTAGCAATTATTTTCTTTGGCGTGCCTCCAACAAATGTCCGTCTTCTGTTTTAACTGACCACTTCTGTTTGAACAAACCATTAAACCATTGAAGGTCACTGAGATTGACTGAATTTAAGCATTGCATTTAGTTTTAGTTTTACTTGTATAGGAATTGGTGGCCCTGCACTGACCCGGTAAGCCTTAATTGGGATTGTGCTGGTATTGATTGCCGTTGTGGTCAGGCCAGGCTTGAGTAACAGCCTGATTACAAGAAAGGTGTCTGCTGGTTTTATTTGGCCCTTTCACCAGCCGATAGCTGGAGCGGCCGGGGAACTCAATGTCATTCAGGTTGGCTGGAGAAAAAACAACAAAGACAGCTTGGCAATGAGGAAATGTATTGGTTCCTCTACAAGTAGGAAATAATACACTTATTTTGATGAAGGTAGAAAGGAGGGTAAGGCAGAGGCTCCAGTGACATTTTGATCAATCTCAATGTGAACACATGGTTTCTGGGATTAGGAACACACTCCCTCTCTTGCCCATTTTTGCTTGCTGGCCTTGATGATACACAAACCTCGGGGACATATAGAAGAGGCCTTCTCTGTCTATCCATACTCCTTCTATTTGATCTCTCCTTTCTCTGTCTATCCCTACTCCTCCTATTTGACCTCTTCTCCTTTTTCTTTATCACCCCCTCTTTCCCTTTATTGGTTTTTGGCAGTGATGATGACCTGTCTGGGTTTGTGACGGACACAATCACAGGAGCACTGTGCCTCTATTTCTCTATTGTGGCTTCCACCACTTCCATAGAACACCGCGGGCACCCAGTTCCCCTATCCAGCTCCTAGCTCCAGAAGGCTGCTCTGAAGCGCCAGTGAGCCAGAGCTTTTAGCCACCCGCTCCCAACCTGCCTGAACGTGTCATTACAACCAGGTAATCTGGAGCGGGCAACAGAAAGGTTCTCATCAGTGTCAGGCTGAGATATAGATATGGGCTGGGTAACAAATGACCAAATGCACAGGCAGCAGAGCAGACCATCAATAAAGCAATTTCTAGTGTCATAACAGTCGTGCTTTTCCTTAAGCCAACCTTTCAAAAACTTTTCCCTCTGCAAATCGCTGCAGCCCTCCATTAGGGTCCTGCCTTGTGAATTTAATGGATTCCGTACAAATAATATTCCACCATAATCGAAAAGGTTGAAGTCACTGAAGACAGATGAAGCCATAAACACGTATAATTGAGAATCAAAGACCGATAAATTTTAAACTGCTATCCATTTTCTCTTTTTAGATGATGATATATGCTGTGGCGACAGCTAGAAAATGGAAGAGATTATGGGGGAAAATTATAACAATAAATTTTCTAAACATACACCTTGATTATGCTTCGATTTTTTGGAAGGATGGCGAGGATGGGGGGGGGGGGGGGGGGGGGGGGGGGGGGGGGGGGGGGGGGGGGGGGGCGGGCAGGGGTGGGGGGACTGGAATTGCTGAAAGCTTGCTGGCTAAATGGCACCATAAAATAGGTTCCCTGCTCTTTTGCCTGCAGAGTGCTGGCAGGCCTGGAGGTGTGATTTCCCCCCTCTAAATGGGGGCAACGAATTGTGTAATTTATTGCAAACTCGAGCACAGTGAGATTAGATCAGCATATCCCATCAAAGGAACAACAATCAATCAGCCTCTAGTTAACAGCTTGAAACACATAAACTAGGTCACCTAATGGCTTTCCAATTTAACAGATTGATAGACTTATCCACTCCTAGGGGATGAATTAAGAAAACCGGGTGCTTTCACACGGGCACTGGCCCCTTGGACAGGACCTTTACCCTGCTGCCTAGCTCTATACCCACCTCTGCTTCTGAATATAGATATTGCTGTTTGCTTGCAGCAACAACAGGATTTAGTTCCGCCCCTCTTTTGGGAGAGCACGGCAGATTGGTCATGCAGATGAGACAGGACGGGAAGTGTGTCAGATGTGGAGTAGGTTTCTTTTTGATGACCTGATTATCGTGGCTCATTTGGAACTGTGAAATTGAGGAAGCTATTCAAAGCCACTTAACTATATCTAAATGTGACCCGCGCGACCTATTCAACCAAGTATGTAGTTAAAAAAGGAATCCATTTGCTTCAGCTCTCTTTAGTCACACTGCTGACTCGTTGGTGTATTGATCAAGCAAATACCTAAAGCACAATGCGCCTATTGCGCGTTGGGGGTGTTCTTGCTGAGTAAAATCCCCTGGCTGGTACGGTTGAAAGTCTAATATGCTCAAACCTGCTAAAATGCATTTTGCATCAATTCAAATCAGCATGGAGACCACTGTTCAATATACCACAGTCTGTCTCCCAAGCTCGACACAGAGAAGCAAATGAGACACATTCTCAATGTCACCATGGTGTCTGCTTCTAGGTCCGCCGGAGTAGATTATCTGCCAGTGGCACTGCATAATTAAGGAGAGGTGGGTGGTATCACAGATGTGATCTCCAGAGAGATGGGAAAGTGTTATCTTAGCCTTAGATTAGTAGACCAGGGGAACCCAGTGGAGTGGGGCCAGGTCTGTACAGGAAGAGTCCACTCACTGGCTGTGACAGACAGTCAGCCAGGTCAAGTCACTATAGCTAAGAGCTTCCACAGGCTTGCAGGACCAGTGGTCCAGAACAGGCATGTGACGGGAGTCTACAGCAGAGAGGGAACTGGAGCTGGCTATCTACACTGAGTATGGGAGCTTTGGGGATACATTTCATCCAAACTCAGTCATTTCAGAAATGGATTGACGTTCAGCTGGCTTTCCATCGTTATGGATTGGCCATGAATCAATGGATTTTCCAGCAAATCAGCCGCCATTATTATCCTATCAGTTCAGCTAAGGCAAAGCGCCTGTTTTGGCATTTTGATTATACTTTTTCTGGAGAAAAGACATGAAATTTAAAAGGTTTTAAAGTAAAATGAATGCTTAAGAGCCATATAAACTCCCTGTTCAGTTTCAACAATACTTTTTTTTTTGTTGATTTCAGATACTTGACACTTGTATTGTATTTTCTATATGGACATGACTCACTGCGACCATCTTGTCAAGTATGTGGGAAGCAAAAGGCACAGGATCCCAGTGTGCACCATAATATGTGGTTTGTGAAGGACAGTAATTGGTCCCCTGCCCTGATGTGGTGGTGTGGTAAAGAGTGCTGTCACTGGCACCTGATTAGCATGTGGCCTCTGTCTGTTCCAGCAGTTGTCAGGACTGCGTAGTGAGAGGCAACTTGAGTAGGAATGACGAAATACACACACACACACACACACACACACACACACACACACACACACACACACACACACACACACACACACACACACACACACACACACACACATGCGCCCTAAGTTTCTGATATACAGTGCATCTGGAAAGTATTCATACCCCTTCACTTTTTCCACATATTATTATGTTACAGCCTAATTCCAAAATGGATTAGATAAAAAAAAATTCTCAACATTCTACACACAATACCGCATAATGACAAAGTGAAAAAGGTTTTTTAGAATTTTTTTCAAATTTCACATTATATCACATGTACATAAGTATTCACACCCTTTACTCAATACTTTGTTGAAGCACCTTTGGCAGCAATTACAGCCTCAGGTCTTCTTGAGTATGATGCTACAAGCTTGGCACACCTATTTTAGAGCAGTTTCTCACATTCTTCTTTGCAGATCGTCTCAAGCTCCATCAGGTTGGATGGGGGGCGTCGGTGCACAGCCATTTTCAGATCTCTCCAAAGATGTTCAATCGGGTTCAAGTCTGGGCTCTGGCTGGGCCACTCAGGGACATTCACAGACTTGTCCCGAAGCCACTCCTTTGTTATCTTGGCTGTGTGCTTAGGGTTGTTGTCCTGTTGGAAGATGAACCTTCGCCCCAGTCTGAGGTCCAGAGCGCTCTGGAGCAGGTTTTCATCAAGGATCTCTCTGTACATTGCTGCATTCAGCTTTCCCTTGATCCTGACTAGTCTCCCAGTTCCTGCCGCCGAAAAACACCCCCACAGCATGATGCTGCCACCACCATGCTTCACTGTAGGGATGGTATTGGCCAGGTGATGAGCAGTGCCTGGTTTCCTCCAGACATGACACTTGGCATTCAGGCCAAAGAGTTCAATCTTGTTTTCATCAGACCAGAGAATTTTGTTTCTCATGGTCTGAGATTCCTTTAGGTGCCTTTTGGCAAACTCCATGCGGGCTGTCATGTGCCTTTTACTGAGGAGTGGCTTCCGTCTGGCCACTCTACCATAAAGGCCTGATTGGTGGAGTGCTGCAGAGATGGTTGTCCTTCTGGAAGGCTCTCCCATCTCCACAGAGGAACACTGGAGCTCTGTCAGAGTGACCATCGGGTTCCTGGTCACCTCCCTGACCGAGGCCCTTCTCCCCCGATTACTCATTTTGGCTGGGCGGCCTGCTCTAGGAAGAGTCCTGGTGGTTCCAAACTTCTTCCATTTGCAAATGATGGAGACCACTGTGCTCGTTGGGACCTTCAATGCTGCAGACATTTTTTTGTACCCTTCCCTAGATCTGTGCCTCGAAACAATCCTGTCTCGACGGTCTACAGACAATGCCTTGGACTTCATAACTTGGTTTGTGCTCTGACATGCACTGACAACTGTGGGATCTTATATAAACAGGTGTGTGCCTTTCCAAATCATGTCCAATCAATTGAATTTACCACAGGTGGACTCCAATCAAGTTGTAGAAACATCTCAAGGATGATCAGTGGAAACGGGATGCCCCTGAGCTCAATTTTGAGTGTCACATCAAAGGGTGTGAATACTAATGCATATGTGATATTCTTTTTTTTTTTTTTTATACATTTGCAAAAAATTCTAAAAAGCTTTTTTCACGTTGTCATTATGCGGAATTGTATGTAGAATGTTGAGAACATTTTTTTATTTAATCCATTTTGGAATTAGGCTGTAACATAATAAAATGTGGAAAAAGTGAAGGGGTATGAATACTTTCCGGATGCACTGTATATGGCTGTATGCTATACCTAGTTATTACATGCGGTCAGATAAAAGTGAACTGGGAATAACAGTTTGAGATTAAAGGACCAGGGAGGAATCTTTTCGGTGAACACACGTACAGTAATAGGTTTACTGTGTAATAATAGTGTGGCAGTGTGTTCATTCAGGGTGACTAGTGGCTATGTGAAGAGGAGCAGAGACATTAAAGGTTCGGTTGTTAAAAGATGAATGCAGGCGGCCGCTAAGGTTGTTTTAGGTCTTTGCTTGCTGTAGAGTAGTACAGTGTCCATTCTGTTTCTGTTCATTGCATGCTTCTCTCATTTCTTCCCCCTACTCGAAATAAGGCATGCTATTACCGGCCCTTCTATTAACCAGTCAAAATGGAGCATTGATTATTTGTAAAAACATAAGTGCAAATCAAATCAACATGGCACAGGAACAGATGAGGGCTGCCTACCTGCGCACACAGGAAAATGGGGACAATTATTGACCAATTGATTTTGTGTGGGGGGCCATTTTTCCACCTGGAAAGACCTTGACTGTAAGGGCTAGCCATCACTCCACCAAACCTTCACAACAAGTACCACTCCCGCTGAGCTGTGTCCTCAATCTCCTGACACCGGCGTGGAACCCAATCCAACGGGACCCGGAATGCATATTCTTACACAACCCCCCGACACCATTAGAAGGCCTGTTGTCATTTGGATTATTTATGAAAACTATTTCATGCTTACTTACATTCTCTGCTTATTTCCCCCCTGTGCCACCTGCAGTTGGTGAGCCTTAAAAACAGTTATTTATGTCTGTAGGTGGCCCCTTTCCATTGGCTAACGATTCAAATACCAGTGTGTCTTTTTATTGGCTAAGGATTCAAATGCCAGTGTTGTGTTTTCTAAGGCATGGAGGGGTTGACCAAATAGTCTTAACTTTACACACCGGGGACGTGACAAATAAACAATTATTATTAGTTTTTTTAATAGATATGTTTGCTGAATAATAAAAAACTGTCCTTGTCAATGGATGACCAGACAAGCAAGAGATACAAAGGGTAGTGAAAATAAGTTTAACGGTATTATAAATTAAAAAGATAAAAAACAAAAAAGAGGCCACTATGTCAACAATGTGGCATGGGTAGTGTTGAAAGTTTAAACAAAGTACCGGAAGATAGATTTGTCTTATTTTTGTATTTTGTTTAAAGCTCTCTGAAGACTGTTTATCTGACGTCGTCTGCTGATATTTTATGAGGTTGACATTGAGGAAGTTTGTTGTCTGTTTGTTTGTCATAGTTTGTTCTAGTGTCTGTGCACTGTGTTCTCATATCCGTGTCTCTGAGGGAAAACTGGCAATCTTTGTCGGCACATACACAAGATATATCAAAATAAACTGGCCCCCTGATGGGCTTGTCAGGCACAGACAAAGCAGTCTACACACTCCCCCCTGAAGAATGCATTTATACTCATAACCTTTTACTGTATGAGACGTGGTCTCCACCCAATGCTACACACACAGACACATACAAAGGTACAAACACACACACACACACACACACACGCAAACATAGAGAGAGAGAGAGAGAGAGAGAGAGAGAGAGAGAGAGAGAGAGAGAGAGAGAGAGAGAGAGAGAGAGAGAGAGAGAGAGAGAGAGAGACCCACACACACTTTGATCAGGGTTTGGCCTGGGTTTTATACAGTGACCCTATAAAGTGCGGTGTGGCTTCAGAGGTTTGTCACTGTCACAGGTAAATGATGTAATTAATGAGCACATAGAAGAGGCAGATAAGAGCCAGCCATTAGCTCTGAAACACCTTTCCAGTTGAATAGGTTTGGTCAGGCCCAGCTGGACCCGGGCAGGGGGATCGATCCAGGGTCAGGGGTCAGTCAACCCTCCCATTATGGCATGGACTGCTCCCATCATCTCCTGGCTAACGATGCCTGCAGGGACCTCACCCAGCCTTGGAGTAAGACTAGCCTTAGAGGCAGACTGCTGGGCCCTGGGACAGCATCATGAGAAGCAGAGGCGTAGCTTGGAGTAAGACTAAAGCTGGCCTTAGAGGCAGATTGCTGGGCCCTGGGACAGTATCATGAGAAGCAGAGGCGTAGCTTGGAGTAAGACTAAAGCTGGCCTTAGAGGCAGATTGCTGGGCCCTGGGACAGTATCATGAGAAACAGAGGCATAGCTTGCATCAGAGACCAAACTACACAGAGGTAGCCATCAACATTTAAATCATAGATGAGCTGTCCTGATGTTTTGTTAAGCTTGGATTTGAAATTATTTAGTTGCTGAAAGGACTTGACATGTGATACCTTTTAAGTGAAATTACACCCAACTATCAGTGAGATAGCAAAGCTTCCACTATCAGTGTTGTCTACATTAAATCTTTATCATCTTCTACCATCTAACATTTCAAACAGCAATTGTGTCAAGACGCATACACCATAACTATGTGTAGGAAGAAAATGCCTTTGGCTAATATCATGAGTCATGGGCTAGCTCTGAACATAGCCCAGTGGGGGAGCATGGGAAATCGTTCCTGGCTAGATTGGCTTTGATCAATACCCTCAAAGGGCAGAACCCTCATTCATCTAAAACTTCCCTTGCATTAGGAACACTGTCCAATTTCCAGCGCTCTTTAATCTGACTCGGTAGCCACTCCACTGGATTCACCCAGAGATCAAAACTAAACAGGTCATTTAGCTGGAAGAGACAGCACATCGTTTTGGTCCTAAAGATTTTCCTGATCATGAGTTTTGAAATTCTTTTGTTTATCTAAAATTGATCTCCAATTTGTTGAAATGAATGCATTTTTGGACATCTAAATGTACTAATAAAAGGCTGTCTACTGCAAATATATTTTAGTCCGACAGGAACAATTAATTTCTGACTACTTAAATACTTTCGAGTAAATATTTATACTTACCAATGTAATAATGATGCAAACGCAGCTCAAAACCACATATATTTTATTTTTAAACGTACAATTACCATACGAAATCCATGTTGTTTTTAAATTCGAAGGTTGTGGCCAACACGTTGAGAGTCGCTGTTTCACGTGTGACCAGGAATCAGCCGAGCACAGTGTTTAAGGATGTGCCAGTGGACACACTATATTATCCTGCTCCGGACAGGCTAATCCATTATCAGCCTTCTAGACTAGCGAGTGAAATGCTCGTATTAGGGTAACTGTGCGTTCAGAGGCATCATTCAAGACAATGAGCTATAGCCACAGAGTGACAAGCTAGAAAAATGCCCCCACTTTTCAGGTTATATAAATGACGTTAGGCCACGATAACTCACAACTGGACACTTCATTTCAAGTCAGCAACGAGCTGGCCAGTCAAAAGCTATTATACCATCTTCTTTATTTGTGGCCAGTGGTTTTGGGAGTCGGGCCCTCAAATAAATACTGCTCAAATGCCACTTCAGTCAAAAAATATTGTCCAATTCTTTTCTGTCTGGATTTCAAGCTGTTCTTAACGGTAAAAACCTTAAGGAGTAAGCTGGCCAGACAGCAGGGTATCCCCTGGCCCCTGAGGTGAATATATAAATAGATATATTAGACATACAGTACTGTGCATAAGTTTTAGGCAGGGGATGCTGTTTTGAAGGCGAAGGGTGGTCACACCAAATGTTGATTTGATACAGATTTGCTTTTCCCTCACTTTGTATTTTATGAATTGATAAAAAAAATAAACAATAAACATTTATACTTTTATGTTTTTTTTTTCTAACTTTAAAGACATCACACCTGCCTAAAACTTTTGCACAGTACTGTATGTGCAAGTGAATAAAAGTGACCAGTGTTTCCCCTCAAAGACTTTCTCCGAAGCAAGACAGGTGAAATTAATTGATCACCAATTTTGCATCCAATTGTTCTTCCTTTACAGCAATAATCAGTCACCTATAAAGAAGAAATTACTTGAAATAGAGTCTGTATTTTAAGCATGATTGTGTAATTTGTCCCTTTTGACAGTCTCTTTGATTGTTTTCAATATTTCAGACACTGTGGAATATTAGAGAGAGCAGTGACAGATAAGCAGGCCCCAGCCGAGATGTGGGAATTGTTCTGGTGCTACTTTAAAATGATAATCAGCTGTGAGAGGAATGCTATTATTATATGATAATCAGCAGTGAGTGGAACCTGAAGACTTTGTTACGGCGTCTTTATCGTGCGTCACCTTATCAAGTCGCATCCTCTCTGCTCACCAAATGGCTATTTGTATATGTATTACATGTGTTTGTGTGATTGTATTACAGCAGACATAAAATCCCTGCATCTGAAATATGAAAAAATGAAGGGGGATGGCATGAAAGGGGGTGAAAGGTAACCCTAAAAATATTATCAAGATGTTTGTATGAAAAAAAAATAACTGGTGTAAAATCCCTCTCTATATTTTTATACATTTTGCCATCCAAACATATGGCAGTTTTGTTAGTCGGGTCAATAAAATGTCTGTCTGTCCTTCGAGTTGCCACATCCATCAAAAGATGGAAGTTGTTTTTCTTCACAGGGTAAAGTCTGATCTCCCGTCTGCAGGAAATGAATCCAGGTTTTTGCTGTGCCTATATCACATCTAATCTAGCCTCTTTGCAGATGTAGACGCCTCTCACCAATCCACAGCCACACAGTAGCTTTATGAAAAGCCACTTGTTCCCTGCATAATTGGGGGGTCTCATTGGCGAATTAAATGGGAGGTGGCGGGGGGGGGGGGGGGGGGGGGGGGGCTAGTCTTGTTTGCCCATGTAAAGTGTGATCCAGATAATAGCATTCTCATCAAAGGCGGCAATTACATTCATTACATTCATTACAGTGGTGCGAGGCGCGTCTGTGAGGAAATGAAGTGGCAGAGGAAAGAAAAGCTTTATACACACCTCTTTTATCCTATTCCCCACCTCTCAGACTCTTTTTCAAACGCTCCACATGGAGCAGGGGACCTAAAGAAAGAAACCGTTGTGGTACAAGGAGAATAAATCCTGTCAGAGTCCCCCTTCACCTTTCTGTCATGGAGGTGGCTCTGGCTGCCGTTACTATGGCTGCACTTGTCCAGGATTAGAGAGCCTTTCTTTGAGACTAATCTCCAAGGCACCTTTTATACCACACCAACAAATAACACAAGGCTTACAAATTCTTAAGGCCTTTTCTAAATTAAATCCCAATTTCTTGTAGGAGGAGCAACTTAATTGTCTCTGCCCCATAAAACCACAAACAGCCCATAAATCAAGCAGTTGAAAGAAACCTTTTTATTAAGGCCTTTTAAATTTGAATTAAGGCAAGTGGATAACACTGCAAACTCCACAATGGCAGGTGTTGACTCAAAGCACATCCTATATGTGAAATGGTTCAAATTAAAAAACGACTAATTGGCTACAGATTTCAAAATTACTGATTTATATTAATAGCTTCTCTAAAATAAATCTCTGATAAAATACATGGAGTACATTTTTTGGCAAGTATTATTGATGTGTGCATGATTTTTCCAATATCCAGTAGGCCTACTTCGTTTTTTTTTTCATGTTACAAAATTGCCAAAACACTAATAACTGTAAATATTAAATTGGCCACCTGTCATAAACCTCACTAACGTTTGAATTTTTGTTTTAATTGATCACATATAAAGTAATTGATGAGAAACTAATTTGGCCCATCATTCTTTCTATTAAGTAGCATACGGGAGTATCAGAAGTGTTGTTAAAAAATACATCCCTAAAGTATTTAATGAGAAGATGAGCCTTAGCGTTCTAAAAAAGAGAGAAACACGAACGGTAACTAATGAGAACACTCAGCAGTGTGCTTTATCTTTTTCCGCCGACAAATAATTGTCAGTGTGTTTAAATTATTTAAAGGGATCTGCCCCATTGGAAACCTGAGCATAATTAAATTGCAATAAAATAACATTAGTGTCGACAGGCCATTAAAAGGCGATGGAATTGACTGCACTCTGAGGTTTAACCCTTTGAGGTTGACAGTGTCAGGTCTTTCATTAACCCCTACCAATAGTTCCATGTTGTCTCTTTTCGTCAGTTAACAGTGAAAAACAGTTATCCACTTATATGTGCAGTCTACACTGGCAACCTAGACATTGCTAGACTGTAATTGCATATACTGTAATGCAATGTCTAATTAAGTAATTCATCACTTCTCATAGATATATAGCCTACTATATGAGAAGTGATACATACGTATGTGTGTGTGTGTGTGTGTGTGTGTGTGTGTGTGTGTGTGTGTGTGTGTGTGTGTGTGTGTGCGCGCGCGCGCGCGCGCGTTCGCGAGAGATTACGCTAAATAGTCTGACTAATCCTGCTTCCACTCATGGGTCAGGTGCACCACCTAGTGTTCAACAGACATGTTTTCCTCTTTTTTATGTTTAACACACAAACGCGTGTGCACAAGCACACTCAAGAGGACTTCGTTCTAACCGATATAGCTAATGAGCAGATCATGTTGCAGATGCAGAGTAAATAGACTAGATGGTGTTAATTTCTGGAGTAGGCCTGCCCTTGTAACATTACATGAACGCCATTGAAAAGGAACACAATAGCCTCACCTAAACTGGCCGTTTATCACCTTCTATCCTTTAACCATGACACAAATTGGGTAACGTCATCTTCTCCAATCTTTTTAGCTACTAAATGTTTGAACATGGAAGACTAAACCTTTTTGTTTGTTTGTTATTTTAGGTTGCGTGGGTCTCCAGTTGCTTCAACATTACAGGACATAGTTGTTTTGGAGACTTGTCTGTTTTCTAAAACCGAGTAGTCATAGTTCTATGGCTTCACAAACATTAGAGCTGTGAATTTATAGTCATGGTGTTGCCTAACATACTTACAGTATGTTAAACTATACAACACTTTATCACCAATTAATATAATTGTGCTACCATAATATATTGTACTTTTGCCTGAAATAGCTACACTATCACAGTCTAGGAATTTATGTCGTGTAGGAACCCTTTCCCCGTTCCCACTTCGCGTCTGGCGGGACGAATTTGACGGCTGGACTTTAAATGACCTATCACCCCTTTTGTTTTGATGGCTAGCTTCCATAGCGTTTCAGTCATAACGTTAATGTGTTGTGTAAGCATATAAGGCACGATAAATTTGTAATTAACGGCAAAGCGTGTAGATATATATTATTTTTGATTTTTTGTTGTGTGTTAATGAACATGATAGATGGAAGGACGTTGTCACCAAGATAACATCTCTAGCTTGCTCTGTCGTTCGTTAGCAACAACTACATGATTTGAAGCACTTTAGTCGGAAAAACTTCCAACGCTAACTACTTTCTTTACTTATCGGAGCACTGGTCATTACTTTCTGGTTTGCTGAGATAAACAACAGTTGCATTCACTGCCAGTTCTATCTTACGACGGGATCTCGTTGATTTGAAAAGGCAGGTCAGTTCGCACGACAAATAAGTTAGCTTAGCTAGCTAGCTTTGAATTTCAGCTCCAGCTCGTTGGTTGCCTAGACAACCAGAAAATAACTATTAGCTAGCTATATCAGTTTGTAGTCAGGCTATCTGGACGCTTTATCTTCGCATTTTGCCACCGCTCTAGCAACCAGAAAGTTCGTGGTAAATATCAGCCACAGCCAGTAACGCTATGATCTGCAATCGCCAATTTTTTCTTCCTCCGATCAGTCTGTTGTTAGAATGTGATTTGTACGTGACAATTTGCCGATATTATTGACAATGATGGTCCCAATATAGTTTTGACTTCTTGACTCATTTTCTGTTACAAAAGGACACCTGCTGCACCTGTCCATATCAAACCAATGGGTGAGGAAAAGCCGGACACATTGGACTTTGTAAAAGATTTCCAAGAGTATCTCAGCCAACAAACTCAACATGTGAACATGATATCAGGCTCTGTCACTGGCATTAAAGAGGTGGATGATCTGCAGCCAGGTAACTATTTCATCACGTTTCACAGTTTTGTATTTTCTATCTGTTAGCGAAACACGTGAGCTGACTTGTGGTTAATGTGCAGACTGTAGCCAGAATGGACTGGACCACCCTTCTGTGGACATGTCATTGGATGACAGCTCAGGGATTCTGGTGGACGGCTTTGAGAGGACTTACGATGGCAAGCTCAAGTGCCGCTACTGCAATTATGCTACTCGAGGCACCGCAAGACTCATAGAACACATCCGCATTCACACAGGTAGGCCTGTAGCTACGTCACACAGGTAGGCCTGTAGCTACATCACACAGATAGGCCTGTAACTACTTCACACAGATAGGCCTGTTGCTACGTCACACAGGTAGGCCTGTAGCTACGTCACACAGGTAGACCTGTAGAGCTACATTAAGGCATGTCATTTGCATGTGCATTCACATAGCCTGTAGCTATATCACACTGGCAGACCTGTAGCTACATCAAGGCTACCAATGTATTCTATGATTTATAATATTGCCACTCCAGTAATCTGCAATTCTGGGTAGTATTTCAGTTTACTTTATTAAGGCATTGTAATGTTTTTTATTTAACATTTTTCCCTAATGTTGAACCTTCCACTTTCCTCTGTTCTCTCACAGGTGAGAAACCCCACCGCTGCCATCTGTGCCCTTTTGCTTCCGCCTATGAGCGCCACCTAGAGGCCCACATGCGCTCTCACACTGGTGAGAAGCCTTACAAGTGTGAGCTGTGCAACTTCCGCTGTAGCGATCGTAGCAACCTGTCGCACCACCGTCGTCGGCGCCACAAGCTGCTGCCCATGAAGGGAGCCCGCTCGCTCTCCCACAAGAAGATGCTGAGCGTGCTGCAGAAAAAGGTCAGCTCTCTGGGATACGGCCGCCGGCTCCTCATCAACTTCAGCCCCCCTTCCATGGCGGCACACAAGGCCGACAACGTCAACGACTACTCCCACGAGCTGCCCCACTTACGCCAGGAAGCTTACGATGACCACGGCGGCCCTGGTGGTGGGGACGGGAGCTCTAGGGACGACCACCAGGAGTTGATCATGGACAACCCGCTGAACCAGCTCTCCACCCTGGCCGGCCAGCTGGCCGGCCTTCCCTCAGAAGTCCAGACCCAGGCGCCCATGTCCCCAGGAGCTGAGTCAGTGGTGGATGAGAAGCCTTTTCTCATTCAGCTGCCTCATCCAGCCATGGCCTCCGTGGCCGTCTCGGCGAGGGCTGCCCACGCATCCTCCTCTTCGCCCATCACCCCGGAGCCCCTGCCCCCGCCGCACAGCAACTGCAGCCCAGGAGCGGGACCCTGTAGTGAGCACAGTGGTCGTACAAGCACCCCCAGCATCACTAACAGCCAGCCCAGCACACCCACTCCAGGGCTGCCCCCACTCCACCACGACCCCCAGCTGCTGCACCGCTGCCAGCACTGTAACATCTACTTCCCTGATAACATCCTCTACACCATCCACATGGGCTGCCATGGCTACGAGAACCCCTTCCAGTGCAACATCTGTGGTCACAGGTGTAGGAGCAAATATGACTTTGCTTGCCACTTTGCCCGGGGCCAGCATAAGCAGTGATAACAGAACAAGGGTTAGAAGACTGTGCTTTGGGTTGAATTCCATTGTGATGCTATTTATTGCTTTTTAACTTTATGAAATTGGCCTTGATGTAGCATAGCCTTTCATAGTGCTGTATCTTGGTTTAGATTTAGAAAGCAAAGGGGCTGACACAGGTTTCCATGGCTATCTTTTAACATACCCATCTGTATTGTGAAGGAATGTAGTGGGTAGAAAGCATCTAAACAGTTTGAATCAGCAGCCTACATTCCTTTTTTAGCTCAGGCCTGGAGGGTTTGAACTCTGCAGTATAACAGTTGAACTCTGTGGTCTTAATAGGGACACGTGTGCTGCTCTGAATCTAGGTGCACATCGGGAACATTCTTTCTTTAAACAGTGCCTGACATTTATTCTCTCACACATAGTAGCTAGAACTCATTAACCTATGTATTTATTTGAAGATATTTATTGGCGTTACAACACAACATAATCTACAGTAAAAGTGTATTTTACATAGGTTTGTTGAAATTGTATTGATGTTTATGGGGGGCCTTTCCAATAGTGTTCTTCCTTAACCAGCACCTTAACAGCTTTACACTTATTTGATGAAGTGGTTGTAGTGGTAAAACAACAATAGCAGACAGCATCATGTCCTCCTGACTCTTCACTGATACTTCTACATCACTTTGGTGGTTATTACAAAATACAGGATTGCAGCGTTAACCAGATGAAAACAAGCAATCAGCTTTGAACTAACTTAATGTGTTTCCCAATAGAGGAATAAACTGAAACATGCCAGGACACCTAGGCATTCTTGAGGGTAAATATTGAGTTACTGTGAAGTTGATGCCTCCTTTATGTGGCTAACTCTGACATCCTGATTCTAGCTCTACTCCTCATGTCGGTGTGGTGGTGGTAACACCTTTCTCTTCAGACTTGCCAAGTAGCACCAGCGATGCCATGTTTTAGCCTAGGCTTCTGTGATATGCCTTTGGATTCCCTTTGTATGATTGAGACAGTGTATTGTAAGGTTTCTCAAGCTTTTCTGAATATTTACTGAGTATTGTATTCTGAGTGGTCGGATTGGTGTTAAGTGTCAATAAACAGGTAAAATTATGCATAAGTGAAGATTACTGCCATAGCAGTCCCTTGTATTGGATTATGTCGTGTTTGTTGCTTAGCAACATATGTGGAGAGCATAGTTACTGTTGCTAGGACCAAGCGCTTGTCACCATGCTTACATTTTCCAGGTTTCTTGTAGTAATGGGGTTATGTTCTGTCAGTGGGTCGTAGCGCCATGTAGATATGGTTAATGTTGAAGCGTTTTGGACATCACTTTTCTCCTTTGATGACAAATAATCTTATTGTGAGATAAATTTTAACACATTTTTAAGTAAAGTGTTTTCTGACATATCTGCTGTGTCTTTTTTGGTATCCTCCTGAATCTCTTATATGAATCCTACAGTGGATCACGTTAGGAGCAGGGTACATCATTTCAGAAAAAGTAAATTTTCTCACATACTGCAAAGCAATTTCACATTTTGTTGGGCAATCCTTCTCAAATTAATGTTTCCAAATAATCCATTGTCTTTTTAGGATGCTCTTTAATAAGTAAATGATTAGAACAAAGACTACTGAAGTGGCGCTAAGCATTCACTGGCATAAACAACAATTTCTTAGTCATGATAGTGAAAAACAGATTCAAGGCAAATCTTATTGGAGCTGGTTTAAGTCAGACTCCCACACGAGCCTTGACCTCCTTTTCCTTAGGCAACCCTTCATCATGTTTCTCGTCTTCTGGAAAGAGAATGACAACACAATCATTGTAGTTATAAACCGTTATTTTAAATAATTTGAATTAAGTTGGCAGAACTTGTTTTTGGCACCACTAGTTAACTATTTTCTTGAATCACCAGTTAAGATATTTCTTTGTCTAAATACATCAGACACAACCAACAGAAAGTAGTGGATGGTAGCCCAACACAAGTAGGTGTTTGCATGCCCTGACCTTGGAGCTGGAAGGGGCCCAGGACCAGAGTTTGGCTGTCATGGGCGGAGCGCAGGTCTCGGGCCTTGCGTCTCTGGCAGCCTCGGCGGCAGCGCGAGTAATAGTCCGCAGCCTCACAGATGAGGATCTTGCACTGCAGGTACACTGACTCATGGGCCCTCAGGAACTTAAAGGACTCGAATCTGAAGCCAGCATAGCTATGGGAGCCGGACGCCAAGGTTGCGTATGTGCTGTCCCTTGCACATCTGTGGGTGACACACAGACTTGTGTTATACAGAGATCACAGAAGTGGCCGTAATGCAGTGTTCAGAGACTAAATTAATACACCAGAAAACTGATAACCAAGTCTACCACAACATCTTATATAAATTTTACCATACCCAAACAAGTAGTAATAGAATGCTATTTAGAAGGGCACTAGCAAGACATTGTTAGACTCTTTTCTAATCACTTAACCATGGGGCTCCATCTCCTTACCCGTTGTGGATGAGGTCGTAGGATCTGGTGTGGAAGTCATGAGGAGAAGGCGACGCCACACAGCTATCCACAAAGAGAACCAGGCTGCTGTCATCCCTCCTCAGTTTCACCTTGGCAAAGAGGCGCTGGTTGAGGGCCACCTTGTAAGGCACCTCTGTCACCTGTTCCAGGAGGCTGCTGGAGGTGTAGAAGGCTATGGTAGCGTTGAACCGGCCTGTGCCGGTGATGACGCCTTCTACTGTTGTGTTGGCCACGTACATGATCTGGACCATGGTATCCTGCTCCATCCGACAGCCCACACCGAGCTCAAAGTGGGACTGTCGCGTGATTTCACCAACGTTGGAGGTGTACGCACGCACACCATTAGAGTACACCACTCGCCCATTGACAAACTGGTTGATGAAACAGAGGCCATGAACAAAACACGTAAAGTAAACAATATGTGTGAAAAAAATGTTAAAGCATGTCATTTGTCCCCAACTAAACCCTCACAATTTGTTTTTCTAGGATTGGACATACAGCATGTAGATAAAGTAATTTACAGTTTACATAATTACAGAAAAGTTTTTTCTTTAGATTTGAGTTTGTCAACGAATTGTGGAGCACAAACCACACAAATTGAATACCCTAATAAATATGCCTCTCATTGGTCCCTTGGAGTATTCCTACCTTGCGCTCAGTCCCACAGGTGTTGACTGGGAAACTGAACACCACCTCATGGGGGCCAACATGAGGCCTGCAGTGCTGGTCGTTGAGGTACAGATTGTTGCCATCGTAGCCCATTGAGGTCAAATAGGACCTCTGGATGACAATGTTCAAATTGTCAGAAGAACAGTCCACACGACCTGACAAAGACAGCAACGTTGAAGACTCCAACCACAAAGCACTTATGTATGCTCAGCTAGTTTCAATTCAATTTGACTGGACAAACATACTGAATGGTGTGTGTTAAAAAGCAAATCCATTATTCAATGTCAAATGAGCTATCATGGATTTTCCCTCCAATGTGATTACCCATGCTGGAGGGGAGAGAGCTGCGGAAGACGGCGTGGAACCCTCTGCCGACCACCGACCTGTCGGAGCGGAACACCACAGTCATGTAGTTGGAGGAGGAGTGAAAGGCGTCCTGAGTACCATTTCCCTCGCAGACTTTGCCAAGAAACCCAGAGTGGACCGAGGAGCCATCATAGATGGAGATGTAGTCACAGCCACAGCAGTTCTCCAGCCTGGTAAACAATGAAGAGAGGTGCTGGAGGACTGTCTAGCAACATCAATAAATATATCACTTCATTATGTTATGTGGACATTCGGACTCTGATTAATACTCAGAGTTTGCAGTCTGCTTATTATGTAATCGTCAAGACACTTTCACTATTTCTTCCTCCCCTTAATAGAATAGTTTCTTACTCCAGGTCAGTGAAGGAAAGAAAAACTCTTTGGCCAGAGGGGGTGGACAGAAGCCACACACAGTAAGCATTATCGTGGTAATAGTTTGGGTAGAATGGACTGGAGAAGGACCCAGAGCCATGCAGGTCACCTCCACAAGAAGGGTGGGGCGGTCCTGCAAAGGCCAGAACAGATAACTCAATCAAAAGGCTAGATAGATTAAGTCTTCTAATAATGTAAGGTGATTAATTCTGTAACGGTCATATTAATTAAGTTAATTCAAACAAACATCTATTTAACATAGCTATAGCACAATTATTTTTGAGAAATTGTAAGGACTACTGTTTGCATATTCAGCTTGTATAATACCTGTTGTTAAGTAGGGTGGGAGGCTGTTGAAATCACAATACGCTGAAAAGGGAGGTGGGAAAGCAATAAACACCAATTTCATGACCCCCTCCTTAGAATGTCTTTAGCTTCCTGTTTTATGCCTGGAGATAGATTTGCAGAATGAAGCAAACGGATGTAAACTTACTGCTGTAGTCATAACAACAGGTACCATAGTAAACACAAGAGCTGTAGCAAGAACAGCTTCCTAATTCGTAGCCACAATTGTAACGACAGGAGGGCTGTGCTGGTGAGGGAGAAGGGTGAAGAATTAGCCAACAGTGTTATGCGACATTTACACACAATGATGTTGATCAGTCAAACTTACCGGTAGCCCAATAGTCTGTAATATAAACAAATGGAGCAGAGTTTAGGCTTGGAAATAAACAGGGAACAAAAACCCTCAGTGGTTGTACATTTTAAAAGGGTTGATTAAATACTGACTTTACACTATAAAGTAACAGGGTAGTCTTACAATTGTAAATTACTTCTATTCTAATGCTTACAGTAAAATCTAAATTAGTTCTACTCAAATTCTTAGTGTATAGCACATACTTCTCAATGATTTTTCAAAGATAGAAAAATAGAAAAATAAGTACGTTGTTGTGCATTATCTGGTACAGTTTTATCATAGTACGGTTTGGTTATTGCTGCATCTGTTCCGGAACCAAAATAAATAAAATAACTTCTTATCTGTTTTCAGGTTTATTACAGAAGGTACGCCAACCATCTAATATCATGTTACATATTAACAGAATAAAATTACATGCTCTGCAACATGTACACCATGCTGAACTTAACATTAGATTGGTCAATACAACAATATAGAGTCGTTTATTTTGTATTGCCTGGTGCAGTTTCCCAATAATCTGTATGTATAATTGAACAGAAACTAAAAGGAAATTAATTTTCTATGAAAAAAATTATTATTTCACTGCAAACAGGGAGAATGGTGAACACGCTGAAGTTAAATTTTGATAGACCATCAAATGGAAGATTATATGGCTTTATAGTATTTCCAATTGTGAGGTGATGGGTATTTATGTAGAGCGACCTCATTTGAAATAACAAACATAGAAAAGTTCAATGTGCATAACCTGGGGTAAAATAGTCTCCAACAGTTCTACCATAGTCACCAGGTCCTGGTGTAGTTACACCATATTCTGGTGGAGTCCTCAGGGGATCTGTCAGATTGTGACCCAAAATAAAATTATTTTTAAAGTTCTTAATTCCTTTTGAAATCATATTAAAAAAGATTTGCTTTTTGCTCATGCCTTGCTTTGCATTTTGACCTTGCAGGCATACCATTGAGTTCTTACCTTGCCACAAGAACATTGAAAACATTGAAACAGTCTTGAAATAATTTGTTTCATAAATTAAGTAAAATATTACAAATCTACCTATAATTGTACTCAACATTTCTGGTATTAATTAAGAGAGTCATGCCAAGTTTCTCTGGTGTTGTTACATTTCTTAGTGAAAACCTTTATCAAAACATTTCCATAACTAAAAAAATAAAAAAGGGGTATGAATATAATAAACAAACTAACCTGGTGTGTCCAAGTAGGAGTCTGAAATGACATATTTAGAATTCAAGTTAAATATCATACTCTGCTGTTTAGATATACTTACTTCCAAATGAAAGACTAAGACCGTACATAATTGCCTGTAATTGGAGAGGTGAATATGCAGTAATATTATAATATAATAAGTAATATTTTTATATTTTATGTAGACTTAATAATCAAGCTTACCTGTCGTCCACCACCCTGAAATCAACATTTAAGAGATCATTTTAGTTTGAAATATATTTACTATAGAATGTGAACAGTGTATGTTAAACAGTTACAACTGTGTCAAAAGAGTATGTGAAATGATGAACAAGCTTACAATACCTTGCACACCATGTGTGAAGAGCACACAGCATAGAACCACGAGAGCTGTTCCAGTCGCCATTTTTCAGTACTCAACTGTTACTGCTACTGTCCCCTCATCTTCTGAAAGGTCTATATATCTGGTGGTTCACCCTAAATGTACTCGTGGCACCTGTAAAGTCAATACTGGTGAGAAAACACTCACCTGCACATTTTACAATTAGCAAATTATTATAGTGATGAGAAATATAGCAAACAGTGATTGAACATTGCTGGCCTAATAGAGCTACGTTGTACCTTTTACATAGTATGAAGAGGTATAAGGTTTTTACGTAGTATAAAAAGGTTTACATTTTTTATGTATTATAAGATATAAGGTTTTTTACGTAGTATAAAGAGATATACATTTTTTTCACATAGCATAAAGAGGCATAAGGCTTTTACATAGTACAAAATATCCTCTTGGCCATTTCAATACACAAAGCTCTTTATTTTTATTTGCGAAAGAATGTAACTATGTTCCCCTTTTCCAAGGACAAATCATGTCAGAGTGATAATGTGACATTCCAAGTATAATATTCTTTACTGTACTATATGTATTGGAGCAGTCTAGAAACCTCTACTGTGTGTACTGGAGCAGTCTAGAACCCTCTACTTTACTGTACTGTGTGTACTGGAGCAGTCTGGAACCCTCTACTTTACTGTACTGATGTACTGGAACAGTCTAGAACCCTCTACTTTTCTGTACTCTGTGTACTGGAGCAGTCTAGAACCCTCTACTTTACTGTACCGTGTGTACTAGAGCAGTCTAGAACTCTCTACTTTACTGTACTGTATGTACTGGAGCAGTGTAGGACCCTCTACTTTACTGTACCGTGTGTACTAGAGCAGTCTAGAACTCTCTACTTTACTGTACTGTATGTACTGGAGCAGTGTAGGACCCTCTACTTTACTGTACTGTATGTACTGGAGCGGCCTAGAACCCTCTACTTTACTGTACTGTGTGTACTGGAGCAGTGTATAACCCTCTACTCAATGTATACCTTTGATATCAATGGCAATGTATTTTATGAGAGGTGTAAAGCCCTGGGCTGCCCCTAGAAATATTATTATAACTGTTGAAGTCAAGTCAGTCTACATCTTGGTGAACCTAGTTAATCATTAGCTAATAAGAAATTACTCGAGAATCTAAGAGAAACATTTTGACTTACTCGCAATGATTATGCAATAATCCTTAGTAAGAAAACATCTAAAATCTCAATCTAAATAGAGGCGAGTTCTAGAGAAGAAGACAATCTTGGTCAAAAGGACCTGGTAACACATCTCTGTTGACTCAGGTGTTTGAGAAGGATTTTCCTTATTACTCTTAAAGACAATCTTTCTAACATGTTCATGAGAAACGTCACGGCTGCCTGTAAAGGTACACAAACATTTAAGGCTGAGGTGTTTTCTAGACACTCATTAAGATCCAGGATGTAAGGGCTGTAAAAAGGTTTTATATCCATTTGCACCCATACTAATGCAATGTATCAGACATTTATCATTTTTAGTTAAACTAGGTTCACAGATCATTATTGTCTTTTATCCTTACTTTCAGAGAGTTTAGTTTAGGTCAGTATACTGCCTTTTAAATGCAGGCTTATACCGCATTAATAAGCTTGGATTTGACTTGATTTTAAGATAAAACCTTATTGTTTAAAATTGCAGGCTAAAAGTGAATTATTGCATCAAGATGTGAGGACCTGTGTGGGTTAGTAAAAAATACAACGTGTAGGTCACAATGCTTTTAAATATTTAGCCTTGTACAGCCCAGATGACATGCAACTGAAAAAATATGAATAGAAAGTGACACTGAATCCCTTTGGCATGGCCTTGAATGTCCAGTCACATTGACGATATTCCCCAAATCGACCAGCAGAGGGAGCCCTTTGTCTCCTTGAATAGAACTGCTTGCGCACAGTCAACAACATTTTAGCTTTTAGCTCTGACAAATGTAAGCAGGCTCAAAGACAAGCACTGGCATAACTATGTAGTCTGGACAATTTAATTATATTCATATCACATAATACATTGAAAACGTATGCTAACTAAATTAAGGAATATGATATTAAGTAAAAAATAAAAAAAAATTATTATATATATTATATATTTAAATAATTTTATTAAATGAACAGTAAAAAGTTATAAGAGGCAATTATGTAAAGTGTTTCAACATACTTAGAACATTGCTGACAGTGTGTAATCATCGTTTTAGATTGACTTGGTTCATAGTACTTAGGCTGCAAAACTAAAACGACAAGGGAAAGCATTTCCTTGCATATTGAACAAATACAATAAAGATTTAAAAACTTGAAACACATCTATCTCACTTGCTAAAAATGGAGCAAAAACATTAGGAATGACCACACTGTTTTAACACTCACAGAAAATGCACAGATGCATAGGACTGCTTTTTTCACATTGCACATTTAAAATTTTTGGGGTACATCTGACAAGAGATGAGGGAGCTATGGACTAAGTGTAAAACAAGTTCTATGTTCTTCTCCAAACGAGTCAGAGATCCCCACTGTGATGAATTAATCAAACCGTAAAGGTTTGAGAGCCTGTCTAGAGCCAATCTTCATTTCATATGCCAGCCTTCTCTCAGACCTGACATTGTCACATCCCCAACTATAGTCAGCCAGGAAAAAAAGACCAAAAGAAGAGAGAATTAAGATGATAGAAAAGAAAGGAAGTGTGAAGTGTTCTGATTATTAAAATCCTCTTCAGTGATCACACTCCAGCTGGTAGTCCTCTAAATGTGATCCAAAGAAAACAGATGGAGACAGACTGAGAGACTCAATCAAAAGAAAGAGTTTAGATTTAAGTTCTGCCCAAATTCAAATATGCTCTTAATCCCTTCTGTGTATAAACTGGACCGGTAAAGAGACATGATACATGAGCACACAGATGGTGAGCTTTATTAGACAGCAGTGTCTGCCAGCACGCATGCCCCAGAAAGGACACACGGGTGCACTATAGGGTCTCGTTCAAAGGGCACACACGTGTACTATGGTCTCGTTCAAAGCACACACGCGTGCACTAGGGTCTCATTCAAAGCCCCTGGCACTCCAGCTCTGGTTGGTGTTCTTGTTGAAATGGCCGTTCCCTGCCGTCCCCACCTTCCAGACCTAGAGGAACCGTCCTGGCCTCGGAGTCTCCATCTACCACCTTTTGAACTCCAGAGCAGTCGCTCCCTTCCCGGCCTGTCACAGAGGCCCCTGCAAGGGAGGTCCGCTGGCCCAGCCAGCCCACAGTCCTGTAGCCCCAGTGGCACCGGGGCCTCAGCCTCTCCAGGGTCCTCCAGCAGGCCTTTCTGAAAGTGTGGGAGGAGATGCAGAAGAGCAGTGGGTCCAGGGCGCTGTTGACGTACCACAGGGGCAGGGACAGGTAGGACTTGAGGACGGTGTAGACGGTGAGGATGGTGTCCGACCACACCACCACGTACACCTGCATCAGGGACGAGGCGATGTCGGGAAAGTTGCAGACAAAAAAGGCCACTACCACTGCGCCTGGTGGACAAGATAATTACAGCCTTCAAGTATATAAAAGCTGTTACATTGTTTAATTCTCTTCTCTTTTTTTTTTTTTGTTCTTCGGAAAGACAAGAACAGAAATAGCAGCGATAGAGATGAGCGCCACAGGCGCTCTGTTGGAATGGTGCCAGCTTCCCATACTTCTATTAGTGTTGGACCCCATCATTAAATCCAACTCAAAGAACACATTGGCATCACACGTTGTGAAATGCTGCTTTTAATTTAAGCTTTCTACTCCATTGAACAAAGTGGTGTTTGAGATCTTGATCATTGGAAAGTTGTGAAAGGGGGCACACTTACCCATGAGCCTCAGGGCTCTCTTTTCGTTGAGCAGAAGCTTTCCATTCTGGTGGCACTGAACGTCTCTGCGGCCATCGGGCACAGGGCGCGTGATGCCCATGGCTCTCCTCTGGCGGCTGTTCCGTCTCAGGTGAGTTAGGATGAGCAGGTAAAGGGAGAAGATGGCTACCAGGGGTACCTGGTGTTGTTAGACAAATGTTGACAATTTTGCAAAGGTGGACAAAATAATTGCTTTTCAGTTTAGTGTGTTTTTTTGGTCGACTTAGTTTGGTGGAAGCAGTTGAGTCAAAATATGTTTTGTGGAGGATTAAAAGTAGGTCAGTCCAGAATAAGTGGATAGTGAAAAAGGTTGCACTTTCACCAAAACATAACATGAGGCTGTAATCTCACCAGGAAACATAGGGCTGCCCTCAGTATGAGAGCTCCCCTGTAGATGTGTGCTGGCTCCGGCTCAATCATTTCACACATGGTGGAGAGGTGAAAGGTCTCGTCACGCGTGGTGGCTGTGTAGTCTAGGATGCAGACCAGGGCCTGGCCATAGACCAGGGCAAAGGGCACGGCCGAACCCACAGACAGCAGCCACACCCAGCCCAGAAGGAAGGGCAGACGAGACTTCTGCAGCACCAGAGAGAAAGGTTATGCTTGTCTGTATGATACACTGTAAAACCTGGCTGTGCATAAATATAGTCATCTCTCATGAGTCTATCAGACGGCGACCATCTGTCGTAAACAATAGACGTGAAGCAAGCCTTTCAAAGCTGTGCAGAGAAGATGTTAAGGGACATAAGCTATTTAGTTAATGGTGTATTGAATCACACAAGCCCTTTGTTCCTCCCACCTGCAGGCTGGAGACAGACCACATGGTGTGGCAGATTGCAGCGTAGCGCTCTACAGTGAAGGCCAGGATCACCCAGCTGGTGGTGGCGCAGTACATCTGCCGGACCATGAAGTAGGCCTTACACAGTGACTGGCCCAGCCTCCAGGGGTAGCTTTCCCAGTAGTAGCGGTACAGAGTGACTGGGATGGTCAGCAGCTGCAGGATGTCTAGTTGAAAAGCACAGTGCAGGCCAATGGAAACATCACGCCACTAGAACATGGACTGCATGTTTCAAATCACTATCTACGTGGTTAGTGTGCCTCGCCAACATATTTGCCTTCTATAGAGAGAGCAATGAGAAGGAAAAACATTTTACACCAATTCATGTACGAACTCCTTTGTGTGGCATTCAAATTGTGTGACGGAGAACTGTGGTCAGTTATTTTCCTTTCAAGAATGGTGCTATTAATCTCAGCGAGAGGAAATTAATATCTTTCATCTTACATATTCCACAATGCACTGGGACTAAAGGAGTTGTTTGATATTTTTTTGAATTTGTCTTGTGGAAATGTACGCTTCTTCTAGCTAGACATTTCGCTACAAGGTACTTGCTTGACTGTAAACAGATTGTACCTTGGACTTATTAGCATAAGTCCCCCCAAAAAAACTAATTAGCTTTTTCATTACGAGTCAATTAAGCAAGCTAGGCCTTCTGAAATTTCAGTCTGGCAATATGCAATTAGTACCACAGCTCCAGTGGTACCTAACCCCCCCCCCCCCCATCTCTCTCTCTTTCTCTCTCTCTTATCAACAATATCAATAAACATTGCAATAAAACAAGCATGTTTATCTGGATCAAAATAGCAAAACACAACCTATAGGGACAAGTTGGTACATCCCCAGAAAAAAAATACAGCAAGGTAAACATCCCATACATACTTTAATGCTTTCATCACAATGTGTAAAAGGCCCAGAATACTGTATGACCAAATGAAGCACAATGTGTTCACAAAGTGTCCTGCTGTGGTCTGCACTGCAGAGGCTCTGTTGGAAGTTTGGTAATGGGCTTTGTACCTGAGAGCACCAGGCTGAGGAGGTAGAGCCGCATAGCGCTGACTTTCATTCGGGCATCCAAAAGGAGGGTCAGCACGCTCACCCCATTGAACAACACCTGCAAAGGAAGACAGCCTTTTGAGTCACAGGTCAGACCGTCAGGGTGTGAATGTAGGGAGAGGAGCACCCTTACACCAAATAGGAAGAGGCTGCTGTAGAAGATGGTCATGGGCACGGCCACAGTGAAGGGCTCTCTCTGGGTGGCGCTGATGTAGAGCTGCGGCTCGGCGCTGGGGCTGACGTTGCAGGAGAAGAGGAAGGGAAGCTCCACGCTGTGGTTCATCCTGACTCACCCACGTTTGACCAGGGGCATGTTCATGTGGACTGTTTAGTGGGAGACATTTTAATTCCTTTGAATGAACACAAGCCAGTGCACTGTTGGGTCTTTTCTTATTTTCAGCTTCAGAATATAATTGGTAAGTTTGACAATTGGCACAAATGTCTTGTTAGAGAGAAGTAGAGAATCAATTCAGAAGTATTTAGAAAAAGGTCTATGGCAAATACCGATTTGTTAAAAGTCTTGTGTGGTGCCTACAGTGCAGGGAAAGGTAGCGTACTTCTTCCCTGTTTTTATTTCCAAAGAATTAGACTAAGAAATAGCACAGGAATCTCCCCTAGTCAACATCATTGTTGTCCTTCTTCAGCTTCCAAAATGTCTTATCAATCAGCTAAAAAGCACAGGAGAAATAAAACAGCATGATTCATATCTTACTTCACATCTCATTCATTAGAGTAGTTAGTGCTTGAGATATTTAATAATTCCACTAAAAACACGGTTAGAACGCAGCTGCTCTACTTTAGCCATGTAAATGAGGGAACAGCTATTTTACCCGTCTGGAAAAAGAAGAACATTATTGGTGTGTACATCAGTAAAATATTTTGCATGAAGAGCAGGCTTCATATTCTACAGTGGATAAAACATGAAAATAAAAGAACGCTGTTCATTAGTAACTATTATTGTGTTCTCCAAAACACCAACCTTGCATAGAGGTGTACTATTAGAGGTGGGGGTCCCTAAGACATGTTTATAATTATGCAGGGGCTTATGTCAGATGCAACCACAAAATTCTGAAATTAAACACGAATGAAATTCACTTAGATCATATCAATTTGTAGTTGCTTTATCAGCCTTAGAAAAATAACGACATTCGGTAAAACATAGCTGATTTAAAATCAGAAAACTGTTTTGTACAACCATGAAATGGAAAATACATAATTGCCAGCCGCATGCTTAAATTGAATTAATGTTGTGTAAATCTAAGTTTCACCAAATTACCAAATTACAGTTGACATGTTTAATTTAAAACATGAGCACTACCTGTTGCATGCAGGAAAACAGGAACACATTTTGCAAAGCACAATAGTAAATACCCATGCACTAAAGTCCCCTATGTTCTACTGCCTAATGAATTAAATGTTGAAATCCCATTACCACACATCTTGAAGACTCACCTTTATCAGACGATGAGGCAAATTAGAGTTCCTTACCACACTCACACCGCAAAGCCTTCCTCTGGGCATGAATCAATCTGAACTGCACATTTTCCTTCCTCCGTCTCTCTCTCTCTCTCTCTCTCTCTCTCTCTCTCTCTCTCTCTCTCTCTCTCTCTCTCTCTCTCTCTCTCTCTCTCTCTCTCTCTCTCTCTCTCTCTCTCTCTCTCTCACACACACACACACACACACACACACACACACATTTTTTCTCTCCCCAAACATATCTGTACAGCCTCAATATTTATCTCTCTCTTTGAACATGAAATACATCTTAACAGCATTTATTTACCCCATAAAAATACAATTCAAGAACATGAAGCTAACCAACGTTGAGCGGATATTCCAGATTCCAGATTATTGACAGAAAACATTTGACACGTTTGGTAACTGCATTGAACAAAATTATTACAAAAAAAATAAGAATGTTTTGTTAAAATGTAAATCAATCTTTTATTGATCCACCTAGTCATCCAAAAATGTAATTGGCAAACTCTGAATGTGCTTTAAATAATTTTTATGTTTAATATTTGTTACAAGTACTACCATTACTACCCAACACTGTAAGAACATATCTACTATTTATTGGTGATTACAGTCACTGTACATTAGCTGTACCTTCAAAAAGATATGTTACTGACTAGCATCTTTGAGGGATCATCAATGTAAATATATGTTACTTACTGAGAGGTATATTGAGGGATCAATGTAAAGCTATGTTACTGACTAGCAGCTATGAGGCTTCAATGTAAAGATGTGTAACTGATTTGCAGGTAGAATGAGGGATCATCAATGTAAAGATATGTTACTGACTAGCAGCTATGAGGGATCAATGTAAAGATATGTTACTGGGTAGCAGCTATGAGGCTTCAATGTAAAGATATGTTACTGACCAGCAGGTATGAGGGATCAATGTAAATATTTGTTACTGACTAGCAGCTATGAGGGATCAATGTAAAGATGTGTTACTGACTAGAAGCTATGAGGGATCAATGTAAATATATGTTACAGACTAGCAGGTATAATGAGAGATCATCAATGTAAAGATATGTTACTGACTAGCAGGTAGAATGAGAGATCATCAATGTAAAGATATGTTACTTACTGGCAGGTATATTGAGGGATCAATGTAAAGATATGTTACTGACTAGCAGCTATGAGGCTTCAATGTAAAGATATGTTACTGAGTAGCAGCTATGATGGATCAATGTAAAGATATGTTACTGACTAGCAGCTATGAGGGATCAATGTAAAGATATGTTATTGACTATCCCCTATGAGGGATCAATGTAAAGATATTGTTATTGACTAGCAGGTATGAGGGATCAATGGAACCCTATCAACAGCATAAATTATGTTTAACAGGGCTTTTTGTTTTATCTTTGCTACCCTACTATAACATCATTATGATAGATTCACAAATCTTACAAAGCAACATGACTTATCAGTAGAAGTAGACTGTAAGAGTGAGCAAAAATAGAACTATAGAGACAAAGAAAGAGCAAGAGATGGAAATTAGCAGTAAAACCGTAGCAGACAGTCTGCTGCTTCCCTGTGTCTCCCAACTACCCTCAACTATTTCAAAACATTGTATTTATTTTTCAGCTCTAATGTTTCATCACCACCATCAGCAGTTGAAGAGGGAAAGAACGCCAAACTGTTTCCTGCTGCTACAAAGTACATCTCTCAAAGACATTTTAGAGTTGCACTATGGATGACTGTTCTCCATCATTCACGCTTGCCCTGCCTCAAATAGAAACTGTCAAAGGCATATGTGTGCACTGCAGCCTGGCCCTCTCCTGAAGTCAGAATCACTTTATTTATAAGGAACACAAAGCAAGGCCTGCAGTCCTTTTTCAGAAGTGTTATCCCTGATAGCTCTAATGCTGGAATAAATATGTTTGGACTGACCGAAGGCTGTGTGTATCCCATTTATCAGTACTACATTTATTGTCAGTTACAAATGCAAGGAAAGTTTCTCAAACAAGGATCCAAAGTCTGTTTTTTGTCAGGAGACTCTTATAAACAGTTTGTATTGTCAGGCCTCCTTTGGGCTCATATGAAGGAGTTGCCAGATTTCAGAAGCTTAATGCTAACATGTGCAAGTGTCAGAATAACGCAACAGAGATATGTTCTGTACCATAAATTTAAACTGGTAATCTTGAGCCTTGAATAGCACATTCATTTATGACCAGGGATCTCTATCATACACCGTCCTGTACTCTGGGTATCCAAATGAACATCTAAAGAAATGTATCTCTGAGCAAGGGACCTGCTTAGGGAACCTGAATGCCATATACACAAAAACGTATGCACCCACACATCCTCCCAACCACACAGATACACACACACACACACACACACACACACACACACACACACACACACACACACACACACACACACACACACACACACACACACACACACACACACACACACACACACACACACACACACACACACACACACACACACACACACACACACACACACACACACACACACACACACATATGGGCTCATTAAGTCCAAAGAGGGACCAAAGAAGCAGCTGTGGCCCATCTCTAGTCTGTTTAAGACACAGCCAGAGGATTAAGTAGGAGGCACAACTGGGTAACTAAGAGGTGTGGTTGAAGACATTTTCAAATGATGCAAGGTTTGAAAGTAGAGATGCCCTCCTTGACACAGTTAGTCAAATGACAAACAGATGGTGAACTGGAGATTGGTCTCAGGAAAGAGGAAATGAGGAGGGGGGGAGGAGAGCAGAACATTTCCATTTAGGATGGCGGTGCACAGATGGCAGAATATTCAGCAAGTTACCACCTTCCAAGTGTCATTAAAGACGATCAAATATTAATGTACAGCTCTCATAATAGATCATATATTGCTGCCCTCTAAATCCATACTGCTAGCTGTCCTAGCCACCATTCTTAATGCGTAGTCATTAACCCAGCCTGCATTAGCTTGTATGTAGCTCGCTGCAGCAGAAGTGTACGTGGGATAAACCTGGACAGTCCTGGTCTGTGTGTGGATCCCTAAATCATACAGTTCTAGTAGGGCTCTTTGGCTGTCTTTCTTAACAAGTAGGCATGAGCGTATCCTGCACCAGCTAGGTGAACTTTACATGCACATACAGTGGGCGCCAAAAAAATTGGTTGGTTCCATTGAAACATTCATAAATAATTTCTCACATTTGTATTTTGAGTTTATCTCTATAATTATAATATTTATATTTTTAAGTATTGTTTGTGCATTGCCAGTCAGGGATGCAAATAATTTTGAGCCCCCTGTAATGCATGCACTGCATGTGAAAAAAATTCAAGTTATAAAAAATAAAGAGAAGAACCAGTTTGTTTGAATCTAGATAGCACAGTCAGAGATAAAAGTATTTTCTTTAGGATTCTGCGGATTCAGACCATCTTACAGCTATATTACCTTGACATTCTGGGGGGAACCGGTTCAAAGAGTGAAAATACAGTAAGTGTCTGCTGGTAAAAATGAAATTACTGTATTTAAACTTGTAGATCATTGACAGTAAGGCAGTAGGGCTGAAAGCCTCCAAGCGACCATTGACCATGCCAGTTAGAAACCGACCTGGCGGTCGGTTTTTCCGACCTACATGTCGCTGTCTCTGACCTAGCGGTGGCTGTTTCCGACCTAGATGTCGCTGTCTACGACCTAAAGGTCGCTCTCACCGACACACAAGTTGCTCTCTCCGACCCGCCAGTGTATTTCAGTGACAGTCAGCAACCGTGGGGGCGTGGTCTTTCAATTCCACATTCTAATATAGGCTAATGAGCCAGTGCTTTGTGTGTTTACGACAGAGAAGACTTGTGAACGGTTTCTTTATCAGTCATTTCTACTGAACTAGCTAACTTTAGCTAGTTAAAGAAGTAGGTATGGCAACATTTAGCTAGATAATAATATTATTTGTGTTAACAGCTAGATAAGCTACCTCAAGAGGTTGTATTTCGCATGCGTTTTTTCGTTAATAACCATAGCTAGTTATTTATATAGCCTAGTGTTTGTTTTATGGGGGTGTGTGTTATTATAATGTATGTTTACTAGGCTGCTATCCTATTTGAATAGAGCTATGTCAGTGTCTGTTAGCCTAAGTCCAACTAAGTGAACCCGACTCGACTGTGTGCGATTGTTGTCTTGTCTCTCGGCAACATTGTTAACTGAAAATGCACCTTTTTTGCATCCAATATACTCCGCTATCAAAGGGAGCTGAAGGAGCACCGCTCATCGTATAAACCTTAGATATTATCCGTTTTTCCTTTTAGTTTTCTAGTTTTATAGTTATATATGCGGTCCTCTCCATAGCCATGTTCTAACAGGTTGTTTAGCTTTGTCTTCTTTAAAATAACCTATCACTTGCACCAAGTGGTCCTACGTGTGGACCGCAGCACCCTGTTTGTTAGTTAATGTAAAGTAGCAAGAAAGCCAGTATAGCAATGAACATAACCAAAAATTAAGATCCAAAATATCGAAAAAATATTGTCGCAGGAGAGACGCGAACACGCTACCTCTAACATTGTCATTAGTGCAACAGCGAGAGACACAGCGCACCCGATTAATGTTTTGGAGGTGGCGTGTTCGCGGCTCGCCTACGACAGTATATTTGCTATATTCCATCCTTTGGATATACATTTTTTGTTATATTCTGGTAGTGATATCTTGCTTTATAAAATGACAAAGCTTAAAAAAAAACTCAAAAATGCTTTTTCTTGTTACAAACAACTACGGAGATATATTTAATTTAAATTATACATTTCTGCTTGAACACTGCCAATTTATTCATAATATATGTTAATTTTGGTGTCACAACCAGCGGTCGGGGATTTTAGCTGGCATAAGGCAGTATATTCGACCGCCAGCCACTAGAACAGTCGGCGGCGAGTGACTTCTGCCGCAGCATATGCGACCGGTGGTCGGCAGTGAGTGAGTTGTGCCGCGACATATGCC
>JAPMUY010010559.1:0-45000 GCA_026901105.3 Galaxias olidus
GTGCCTATATTCTGATCATTCTGTGGTTTAATTAGGGAAAGTGCTTTTAAGCTCAAAATAAACTTTAACAATTTGTAGTTTGTCAAATTAGTCTCATTGCCTAAGCAGGGATGAATTTATTTGTATCTAACTTTATTTATTCATTTTACAGAGATGTTCTTATCCTCAAGGACACTGCCAGATGAATATTTTGTGACCACATTTAAATTCAGAAAGATTAAATAGATTGGTACTTCTGGCAGATTTATGACAACTGAGTGAATTCATTGAGGTGTGTAATGATAACGTTACCTGAAAATGTAAATGGTAGTGGTGTTTCAGTGCCATGACCTATTGCTAATTTTACAAATAATGGCTTTAAGAGATTGTACAATTTCTATGCCTAATTTATTAAAGTGATCTATGCTTTTTTTCATACAGGTGTCTATCCCAAGTTTGGATGGGGAAAACAAGGCAGTGGACATGTGCTGTGGGGACTCACAAGGACACGATGGAGGGCATGTGTCTGCTAGAGTGGATAAGCTTGACTGCACTGGCACAAGATCTGAGTGTGACGCCAAGTCTGTGTCCCACTCCTTAGATTGCAAACCACCCAGATTCACCCACGTGAGGTTGAGAGATATTGACATCCAGGGGAGCACGGTGACGTGAGTTTTATTGCAGGGATAAGTAAATTTATCGATGGGTATTTACACAGGACAATGTTATGAAAGTCCGTTCTATGGTCACCGCCTTTCTGCCTAATCTTCTGCCTCGTGTGAAAGTTTGACTTTCCAGATGATGGTTCCAGCATGCTGAAGCTGGAGACCGTGACTCTGCCTGGGCTTGCCCCGTCACTCACTCAGACTCTTCTAGGCCAGGGACACCTGTCTCTGTTTCAGACACTCAAACACCATGACAAACAACCTGCCAAAAGAGTGTCTTATTTTAAAGGTCAGTCACAGCCAAATCCTGCTTTTTATCTGCGGGCAGTGTCCTAAAGAAAGTGGTGACCCTGAGGGCGCCTCATTGGTCCCACACCTGCAAATGGCTGCAGGGAGCCAGCAGGGAGAAAAATTCCCAGGTTCAATCTGCTCCTGTCTCCTGGAGCAAGTTTCCAGCGTCCACATGGCCTCATGTGCTATGCTGTTCTTTATGGTAAGTATTGAGAATATGCATTTTTCACAACAACAACTTTTATTTATATTTTAGGCTGGTGACAATTACCACTTATTACTTTTATTTTCCAAACAACGCTTCGTGGTTAAATGTTTGTTTGTTGCTACTACACGGTGTATTTTGCCTAGGTCCTGGTGAAAAAGCAATTTCATGTATCTACGAAATTCTCCAATGATTTGTTCTGCAAAGGTCGCAGATGACTAATCTTTCAGGGTGACACTGGAAGTTTGGGTGCAAAAGTGATCTACTGTCTGAAGGGAGACAAGGGAGAGTTTAGAAGGAAACACTTCACTGCGGTGCTTCTTTACAATCTCAGCCCAGCTTTTACACTCACCTAACATTAGCTCTTTTTTCATGCGATAGAATATGAGATATAATTTAATATATCTAATGTTACATTTGATTTAATTGCTGGTCAAGGTACATCTATATATTGCAGCATACAGTATAGTAGACTGTTCAGACTTTATAATCAACATTACTTGCTTCTAAGTCTTCTGTAGTTCTGAATGTGGCTGCAAATTCCTCTACTCCTTCCACTACCTTCTCTGTTCGATTTACATGTTGATTGATTATTTGCAGGGCAAAGTCATGACCATTCAAGGTGGGGAGAAGGGATTGAAGGTAAGGAGTTGTCTTCACTGCTGCATCTTCCCATGTGAATGCATGATTTTGCCACTAAACCTCCTTGTGTCTTGTGATTGCATCAGGCGCATCTGCCGGGGACGAAAACAACTTCCTAAATGCCGGGCTTCTGTAGTGGCTAGAGAAACACCTACAGCTCACACAAGCACAGAATTATCAGAATACCACGGAGGATGTTTAGCACGTGAGGGCAGGGCACACAGGTGCTCCACCGACCTGCATGGAAAACACACACACACACACACACACACGCACACACACTGCTGCCGCACAGCAAGCCAGCTGGGAGCCCCGGCATACAATCTTTCTCCTCCGACCGAATCCAAGGAGAACATTGTAGAGACGGTCTAGAGACTACATTGTATACACTGCATGTCCACAAGTGAATGCTGACCAGCTGCTAGTAACAGGGAAGTCCTCTTACTGCCTCCACTGCATTATATCCATCTAAGTTATTAAGGTAGTGGAGAAAGGAAACTGGCAAGTCTTGTATGTCAGATTTTTGACAAAACAATATCCTCTTGCGGCAAAGAGGTCAAGTGTAAACCCTCCGGATTTGGACAGCGGCCAGTGTTGACAGACAAGCAGCCCGCGGCTCAGAAAAAGATGAATGTGTGAGTCTAACGTTTATTTATAGTGCCTGGAGGAAGTGTTCGCCCTACAAGTCAATGATGTCTTTAACAGCACAACACGATGCTGAGGAGTTCTCAAAAACAACTAGCAAACGTGTAACGCAGTTTGTTTCTCTCTGCTTTATATCTTGAACCATGTACAACTCAATGACCAATGCAAAGTGTTTATTTTGAACCACACCGTGGTCCACGCGCGTTAATTTTGAGGCACCGAGGTAAATAACGGGTTTGCAAATCTTTCTGAAAAGGGAGAAGAAATAGGTCATGCAGTAAGACAGATATAAAGCAGAGAGAGAAACAAACTGCGTTACACACGTTTGTAAGGCTGTTTTGAAAGTGAACTCCTCAGCATTGTGTTGTGCTGTTAAAGACATCATTGACTTGTAGGGCGAACACTTCCTCCAGGCACTAAAATAAACGTTAGACTCACACATTCATCTTTTTCTGAGCCACTGTGGCTGCTTGTCTGTCAACCTGGCCGCTGTCCAAATCCGGAGAGTTTACACTTGACCTCTTTGCCGCAAGAGGATATTGTTTTGTCAAAAATCTGACATACAAGACTTTTTCCAGTTCCCTTTTTCCACTACCTTAATAACTTAGATGGATATAATGCAGTGGAGCAGTAAAGGACTCCCTGTACTAGCAGCTTGTCAGCCCACTTGTGGACATGCAGTGTATACAATGTAGTCTCTAGACCGTCTCTACAATGTTCTCCTTGGATTCAGTCGGAGGAGAAAAATTATATACCGGGGCTCCTAGCTGGCACTGTGCAGCAGCGCAGTGTGTGTGTGTGTGTGTGTGTGTGTGTGTGTTTTCCATGGAGTCGGTGGGCGCCTGTGTGGGCCTGCCCTCCGTGCTAAACATCCTCCGTGGTAACCTATCCTGTAATTCTGACAACGACTGAGCTGTAGGTGTTTCTCTAGCCACTACACCAGAAATACCCCGCTCCAAAGTTTAGGAAGATTTGTTTTGGGTCTCGGCCGAATGCTTTGTTACGAATGCAAAGACACAAGGAGGTTTAGTGGCAAGGCTCATGCATTCTCACATGGGACGTCGACCGTGAGGCAGCTCCTTACCTTCAATCCCTTCTCCCCCTTGACAGATATGACTTTGCCCTGCAAATAATCAATCAACATGGATCAATTATTATCGAGGCTGAAGGAAAGGTAGTGGAGGGTATAGAGGAATTGCATGCATTCAGAGCTACAGAAAGACTTAGAAGCAGGGGGATAATATCAATGTTGATTATAAAGTCTCAGAACAGTCTACTGTACTGTATGCTATAATATATAGATGTACACTACTTGACCAGCAATTAAATCAAATGTGTAACACATTAGATATATTAAATTATATCTCATATTCTATCGCATGAAGGAGCTTGTGTTGAGGCAGTGTAAAGCTGGGCACTGAGGTGTAAAGAAGCACACGGTAAGTGTTTCATACAAGCTCTCCTTTGTCTCCCTTCAGGCCAGTGGGTCCTTTTGCACCCAAGCTTCCAGTGTCACCCTGAAAAGGTAGTCATGTTACGTTATTACCCAGAGACAAATCATTGGAGAATTTCGTGGAGTACACAAAATATGTCTAATGAGGAGCGTTAGATGACCTTTTCACCCTTAGGACCTGCGACGCCAGGTACACCGATCTCGCCCTGTGGTGAGCGAAAGCAAGCAAACATTTGAACAACCATGACGACAAATATTTACAGTTTGGAAGAGTAAAAGTAATAGGAGAATATGTTGGTGCGACACGAAATGTAAGCAAAAGTTGTTTGTTGTTGTGAAAAATACATGATATCAATACTACCATAAGGGGTAGCATAGCACTGACACATGAAGACCATGTGGTTTGGAGCTGGCTGATCTTACCCTATCTCCAGGAGGACAGGAGCAGTTGACCTCGGGGCCTTTCTTCTGCTCGGCCACCGTCGGTGTGGGTGTGGGGATCTCAATGGGGGGCGCCTCCGTCACCACTTTCTTAGGACACTGCCCGCGGAGCAAAAACACACGGGTCAACGGGGACTTTGGCTGTGACTGACCTTTCGTCGTACTCTTTGTGAGGCAGGTTGTTTGTCATGGTGTTTAGTGTCTGAGGGAAACAAGGCTGGGTGGTCCTGGCCTAAGAGGGGTCTGGTCCCAGTGACGGGGAGACAGCACTCACAGGCCCAGTGGGCAGGTCACAGCAGGTCTCCAGCTCAGCATGCTTGGAGTCACAGTAGACCATCATCCTCTGGAGGTCAAACTGCACGGGCAGAGATTAGGCAGACAAGAGGCGGATTGAACAGATGACCATAAGGACGGACTTTCTCATGCACACTGGCAGCGTTGATCTTTGATCCCCCAAAACGAGTCATGAGAAATATGTACTGTGGCAGCAGCAAATTGTGTAGGGAGCGAAAGGGATTCACCCACGTCGATAGGCACGCTGTCGTACAGTCGCTTTCCGATCACCGTCTTCCCCTGGATGTCAATGTCCTCTCTGGCCTCGATGGGTAGGGTCTGGATGAGTTTGCAGTCCAGGAACAGGGACACAGACTTGGCGTCTACACTCAGGCCTATCTTGTGCCAGTTACGGTCAAAGAGGTTGTCCACTTCCTGGTTCTTGAACACAGCTCTCACGGCGTCCTTGGTGAGTCCCACAGCATTGTATTCCACTGCCTTGTTTTCCCCATCCAGACGGATAGACACCTGGCATGAAAAAAAGCATAGATCACTTTAATAGAGAATGGAGCATAGAAATTGTATAATCTCTTAACAAAAAGGAAAAAGACCATTGGCCATTTGTAAAATTATGTCGTGCGCTGACGCAGTACACCACTACCATTTTCAGGTAACGTTATCATTACACACCTGTGGAATTCCATATTTGTCATAAATCTGCCAGAGGTACCAATCCTCCCTTCTTGAAGTCTTTCTGAATTTAAATGTGGTCACAAAGGCATATTCATCTGGCAGTCCTTGAGGATAAACATCTCTGTAAAATGAATAAATAAAGTTAGATACAAATAAATTCATCCCTGCTAGGCAATGAACAGGCTAGATTCAGACTAATTTGACAAACCCCACCAAGTGTTAAGAGTTTATTCACGGCAGGGAAGCACTTTCCCTAATTAAACCACAAGCCTGTTCAGAATATACTTTAGGCACGAGCAGTGTGTGGTTTTTATGAATATATTATATAAATATCATCAAGATATTAAGAATGAACAAAAAAACGTGTACTCCTGCGCACAGCCTTTTATGTGAAAACCTTTGACAGAATAGCCTTGGTAGAGGAAGCTTCAGCAGGATGACTATCGATGGGTAACTGTAGTCATTCAGTGAGTGCTCAGGCCTAGGCTTCAATTTGACTTAAATGGTTTAGGGAGGCTTAGCCGCTGTCGATTTGTTGTCGTTACTTAGCTTGTTCGTCTGTCATATGTTAATCACTTGTAGATTAGACCAAGCCTGGAGGCCCAAGTCAGGCTTACTTACTCAGTTTGTTGCACAATGGGCATCGTGCCAAGACGGACGTAGGCGCTTTGGCCCTCCTCGTCATCTCTCGTTCCCAAAATATTTTTCACATTGAAGTAGTCCATCAAGTCAAATCCTGCAGCATTGGGCCACAGAGACCATCATGTTGAAACACAAACCCACAGACACACATTTAAAATTCCTTATACATACATATTGATCAACAAACCAGACAGTTCCATGTACTATACGATCTAATGCAGAATGTTAAGGTTTAAAACAAAAAAAAAGATGAATTGAATGAGATCATTGTAGATGCTGACGATGGTCAAAAGCTTTTCAACCCTCATTGTAAAAGGAGATTCCCAAAAGGCTTACAAGTGATGTCATTGGTGAAGTGTTATGAGTGGAGTTTGTGTGTGTGTGTGTGTGTGTGTGTCTGTGTGTGTGCATGAAGACGTGAGCGGTGTGTGCTTGCTTTGCGACGGCTGTGGTTTCCTCCCAGGGTAAACCGCCCACCATATTAAAGTGTCTTAAAGAGGGGCCCTCCCTAGTGCTACTCACCAGGAGCTATGGCGATGTCAAACGGGATCAGGGTGTGCACAGTTGCCAATCTCATCCATCAAATCTCAGTTAGAGACTACAGTAGAGCCAATGTTAGGTCATGCGGCCTTGAGCTCCCCTGATCATTAATGGGGACTGAGAATGGTAACTTTCACAGTGGGTCAAGTTTAAATAAAAGTAGTTTACTTAAATTTTTTGCCTCCTGTGTGTCCCTCCTAAAACAGCTGTTGTGTTTTGGATCATACAGTATATGATGAAAGCATTAAGGTTCTGTAAAGAACCTTAGTTTACTTTACTTTTTTGCCTCCTGTGTGTCCCTCCTAAAACAGCTGTTGTGTTTTGGATCATACAGTATATGATGAAAGCATTAAGGTTCTGTAAAGACAATCGAGGGTAGATGACTCAAATTAGTAGTCAGTAGTCATATAATTATATCAACCACAAATATAAATTGAGCCATGCCAGATAACAGCTTACTTAATTACTCCCTTACTCTGACATGCAGTGTAGTAAACCATGTTACACGAGCACAGAGAAGCAGTACGGCCCCCTGGTGCCTGAAGATACTGTGAGGATGTTGCAGGAAAGTACTGGCCCACGAGCTGACTAAGACACTAAACTAGCAAAAAAACTTAAGGTAAATCAAAAGAGACACTAATAAATTAAACACGAGAGACAGTAAATGTTCCCGCTTCGTCTGGAAACTACAGGTTTTGCTCAAAAACAAGGTTCTCCCACAGGCAAAATAAGGGGAACGACAGAACAAATAACACAGGACAAACAGGAACTTAAATACTCTGGCAAAAGGCCTAAGTTAAAGCAATCTTCCTAACTAGCAGGACCAGGAGCGAACCAACTCCCTCTGCTGGTTAAAGCATTGTCCAGAGTGTCCAGACCCTGACAGATATATCTTGAAAACAGGTGGCAGAGGCTGGCTCTATCCAACAGCAACTGCAGAGTAGAAAATAACATCAAAACCACAAGGCAACCATAAGCGTGCTGGCTAACTAAGGGGATACCTAGTAGACTGTCCTGCTACAGCCATAACCATGCTGGATAACTAAGGGGATACCTAGTAGACTGCCCTGCTACAGCCATAAGCGTGCTGGATAACTAAGGGGATACCTAGTAGACTGCCCTGCTACAGCCATAAGCGTGCTGGATAACTAAGGGGATACCTAGTAGACTGCCCTGCTACAGCCATAAGCGTGCTGGATAACTAAGGGGATACCTAGTAGACTGCCCTGCTACAGCCATAAGCGTGCTGGCTAACTAAGGGGACACCTAATAGACTGCCCTGCTACAGCTACTTCATCTCTCAGCACAGGAGTGTCACGTGCTACTCAGATGTGTCTCCTAGACGACCTTAGTTTACTCAAAAATGTGTCCCCTGTAATAACCAACTCAGATCTGCCCTCTGTTTTAACCTCCTCAGATGTGTCCCCTGTACTAACCAACTCAGATGTGCCCTCTGTACTAGGTTATTATTATTTTACTTTACTTCTTTATACAGGAGCAACGGACTGAGACGAAGTCTCTTTTCCAGCAGTGCCCTGTTTAAAGGCAGAATATATAAACAACAAAAAAACAAAAAAAAGGTTACTCCTGTATTAGGCAGTGTGACTGTGTCCTGCTGACCCGGTTCTGGAGTAACAGTCATTCTCTGATCAGTTCCTCGGCTAGATCAGGGTGGGTCAGAGTACCATGCTTGTCAGCTGCGAGTCTTTATGGGTCTATTTCAACTCTGTCACCACGCAGGCACTATGCACTGTTTCCGTGGCTGTTTGGGACTGAGCTCAGACCTGTAATTTGGATTGGCCAGGGCTAGCGTATAATCACCCCCAAACTCTATTTTGGACATCCAGAAAAGGAGCAGTGTGGGGCCGACCTGCGGGTAAAGCCAGATGAGTTCACTGACTTGGGCATGGCGTGTATACCCTGTCTTTTTGATCCAGACAGATGGCAACGTGTGTGCACTAGGCAGCCTGTGCCTCTGGTTGCAGCTGCCCGCTTTGGGGACGTACTGCAGGCTGGTACCGACCACCATGTGCTCCTCTCTAGACTCTTCTCCTCCCATCCGGGGCCAGACTAGGCAACTTTGATAAATGCTGTTTTTTTTACACAACCTACGGCTTGCCGGTGGAATATATTCTCATCAATTGCTACTATTCGTTCATGGAATCACTTCTAAAGGCTATGCTATTATGGAAAAATGCCATATACAGTAATTGAACTGGCTGTGGAAATTGATAATGGGTATAGAAAATGGGATTTGTTCAGTGGTTTATTTTATAAGCATAACACTGCCATGTGCTCCGAGTGGTTAAACCACAAATTGCTGCTCCAAAGCCGTCCCTCATGTCTCAGACCTGGTTTGCTCCACTGCTTTGATCATTTTTGTCAATATTTGAGACTCTTAATCCACTAACAGTTTCATATACATTATAATCATATAAAAATTGTTTTACAACGTAAAACAATTCAAATCGTCTTTGTCATAACAGTGGCATTTTATTCCACAAAAGAAACCTTCCAAATGTAATTTATGTTATATCAAATGTAAGCTGTCCATAATGTTTCATTCTGGATTTGTGCATTGTCTTGTTTAACATTTTATTCAGTATATGAAGCTCACAGTCCACTAACGGATATATGCGTCGCCGTATGAAAAATGTATTAATTCACAACTAGATTTTCACAAATCACAAATAACAATGTGAATTGAATGTGAATATCTTAACCAGTACCGTAAAACAAGCCAAATTCTGTTAAAATCAGCTCGTATATCACAATGTGTAGTAAAGCGCACATCATGAGCACTGAACCAGTCTAGAAGATGTGATATATCATGTGGTCAGTGGGAACAGGTTGTGCCTTCACAAGAGCACAAACAACAGCTTAGCCAGAATGACACTGTCATTAAAAACAGTCGACTAAACCTTGATAGGTGAGTTCTGAGTGGGTGAGGCTTAAAAGGTTAGGAATAAAACCCAGTAGTCTCTAGTTTTAAGAATAGAAACCACAAGGCATGGATTAATCCAGTCAAGTCTTAAGATCAGACCTCTCTGGCAATACCTTTACAGTACAGAAACATATGTCCTAATGCTTAAACCACAAGTAATGGGTGAACATTCATCATGCAAAACCAGCTTCATTAGGTGGGAGTGCGTCCCGTATCTTCCAATCATTACACCATGACAGGGCTGCATGCAAAACTACAATGCATTTGCTCCTGTTTCAGAGACATGCATGATTTCTGCAGATGTAGCTAACTCTGTTTTCATACTGTATTGACAGCTCCCCATACCAACGCATAAGCCTTGCTTGTTGCAGCAGTCCAACATCCCGGTGCCTGCATCTGTTTTTTCTATTAGCGTGATTAATGTGCGTGGGAGGCCTAGACAGGAACTCAGGTCCCTGGGCTGTCTTAAGACAACATCATACCTATCAGGTTAAGCCCTACGCAGGACTTCTGAGAAACCTGTTTTTATCATCAAACATTCGGGACACTGGAAATGGAGACCTTGAATGGTACCCACTCTTGCACTTGCAGAACTATCCTTAACAAATCTTAAGCAAATTGGTTAAATGGTATGGGCTCAACTATCCTTAACAAAACTTGAGCCCATCAAATTTGACCAAGTTAACCAATTTGCTTAAAACGTAGCAAACCCAATCCTTGATCAGCAGTATTCAAGTATAAAACCAAGGCCATATATTTGATTCATCAGTTCATGTCCAGTCGCTCTTAACTTGGCAGACACTCTCCTTAGCCTCTACAAACGCAGGTTACCTTCTATGGTAACTACAGCCAAATGCATTTTACAATCTGGGTTTGTAAATCCTGTGTCTGTATCGCATGGGTGATGTTTTCAATATCCCTGTGGACAGAACTTCTAGTCGACCTCATTGTAATGCTGAACCGCACTGGGTAAGCATGTGTAGTAGCAGCCATTCACACTTACCTGGGACTTCCTCCAGACCGTAACTTGTACTGTTGGGTTTAAACCGATCAGCTTGCACCTTCATATTGGGACACAGCACATCTGAAACAGAAAGAAAGCAATGGAAATCAGTGAGAACTGACACTATTTTAGCACAATTGCATACAAGGAGAGTAAGTTTACATAAATAGCTAACTGACAAAAATAAACTGATTTATTTACATTTGAGTTGTAATCGAAACAATAATAATAAAAATACACGTTATGCAGTCGAGTCTTTGACTAAATGGGAAGGGGCTGTCCCATTGGAATGTAATCCCTAGCTTGTATTACATCTAAAAGGCTGGGGTACAGACATGCTGTCCCCCAGACAGAGGGAACGGAGGGGTGGAGGGGTAGGGGGGGGGGGGGGGGGGGGTTGGGGGGCACAAACACAGGCCCCAGCGTTGATAGTGGTAGACAAACACACTCCCATTTGCATACTTCCGAAAATTGTGTCATGTAATTGATGCGAGTGGTGACAGTGAGAAAGGCAACACCATGGGCTTTAGTTTACTTTGGCTGAGATGGACTTTCTATTTGTAGGCAACATCCAGCTTTTACAAGCACTCAAGAGTGGAACAGGGAAAGGAACTGCATACAGTTAGGGTGGCAGGGTGGAAGATAGATGATAATAATAATAACTTTTGTTATAGCACTGTGAGCTACAATTGTATTACTAGCACTTACTAAATCTACCACTGAATTTGTATTAAGATGTAAAAGCAAATCTATCATAAAAAAGTATGATTTATGTAAACATCTAAGCATCCACAGGAAATAAAAAAATTCATCCAGAATGTTTATGTCAGATATGGACACTAAAAACCTTTTTCTTAACCATTGTGGATTTGTGCTTTATTGCTTGTTCATTGCTAAATTGGAAAATCCTCTCAGTATTTCCTCTTGCATTACCAACAGTTTTCATTCTTCTATAATGGCATCAAAGCTTGCCATGACACGAGGAATTGCAAAGCACCGTGCATCGTATTAAGATAGGACTAGTTCCTGAAGCTTAGAATGCTGAAAAGCTCAGCTGCTCCCTTTGTGGCCAAACGACTATAATTTTGAGACCGGACAGAGAGTAAAAATGGAAGCAATGCAGGGCCAGGCCCATGGGTTTGGGTGAATCTACAGGTCTGCCCTTCCAGTCCTTCCAGATCGGGCCAACTCCTCTATAAAACACCTAGCATTCAGGATCTTTGTTTTATTATTATTATTATTCACATAATGTATTTAATATTTAGCATTCTGTTGTTTCTATGATGATTGGAAATATTTTTTTATGCAAATTCATCATCAGTTTGTTATAGAACCCTTTCTTATGAATGGAATTGAGGGGTTGGGGTCACACAAGGTAAAAAGTGAAATAGTTTCTTGTGAGTGTCAACCTGGACCAAAAGTGAACTAAGCCTGGGTTTAAATTAATCTAAGACCCAGTCTATGTTAAAAAGCAATAGATTATAAAAGGTACAAACTGTTGACGTGGAAGTTAATTTGTACTGTAGAGCCACATGAAACATTAGAGCTATAATTTTCAGAACAGAAATAACTCATTTTCCTCAGTGTGCCAGTTCACTGACCACTGACATTCTTCAAGGTACATGAATTGTGATCTTCAGTATGACAAACTTTGGGTGACCGTGAACTGTCTGTGAAGAGAGTGGGCAATTTAACCCATGAACACAGCTACTTAACGACGTCATGTTGGAGCTAGGCCAGTAAGTTAACCTAATAATAGCCAATAGTAGATTTATAGACTTGAGTGGCAGAGGGACTTTGGCATGTGTCTCAAAGAACAAGGCCAAGGGTTAAGAGCTCTAAATGAATCTACAAGCTTCATGGGGAGCTAGAGTGGTTCCGTATCACTCCACAAGGCTGTCTACCCTGAGAAAATAATAAAGTGTCTAATTACAGTTTGGATCACTGTAAAAGCCTTTGCCCAGAGCAACGCTTCCTGTCTGAAGTTCAACCCTTGAGGTTGTAGTAAAAGGGATTGCCATTGCTCATCTCTTTAAAACCATCACTTTTCATGACATGAGTATAATCATGCCGGTTTCTTTTTCTTTGTTAATGGTCTTTGGCCAGGATTTCAGGCATCCTTTCCTATCTGGCTAATTTTAGTTAGGAATGCAAACTGAGGACTGTAAAACATTCATCTTCTGGCACAACGTAAAAACACAATCACGTGTCCATTTCAGACCAGGCACCTCAGTGGTTAAAGTTAATTTTGTGAAATGGTTCATTATTTACTATAGCAGCTTTTGAAAGTATTATTTTACATTTCTCAGATGCAAAGCGTGTGTAGTGGGTCTGTTGATAGTTTTGCAATGCTCTGGAAACTCTGTTGATTTAAGACTGCTGCAAAGTTTCCAAGTTCTCCACACCGTATTCTCACAAGACATCCACCCAACACTTCACCAGACCAATTTGTGGTAAGAAAACTGTCATTACTGGACCACTTTCTGACTCTCACTTTGCTATAATTTTCTTTCAACAACACTGCATTGGGAAACAGAAGAAGAAGAATAAGGATGCTATGCCATATTTCACATGAACTCAGTTCATAGTGTTGACGTTAGGATCTACACTTGGTGTGCAGTTTTATGGGGAGACGCAGGGCAAATGCATAATATCAATATGACAGAGTCAAGCAGATTCAGATTGAGTTGTTAGTTTTTAATTGTTTTTGGCTTCTCTGTGGTAAATTAGTCTGCTTGGTGACTTACTCTCACAGAGCCTCCTCCTCAACCTGCCCCTGATCTTATCAATGGCATTGAAGTCTGTCACGTGGAAGACGTGAGCATTTTTTGGCTCTGCTGCGATCTCCTCTAACTCCTCCTTCAGTGCCTCTCCAATACCAACGGCAAACATCCTGATTCCTTTTTCGGCGGCTGTCTTGGAGGGCTCTAGCACGTAATCCTGGCTCATGCCGTCTGTAAGGAGAATGGCCACCTTTTGGATGCCTTTGGCTGCAGGCCTAGCTCCAGCGCGCTCGTTAAAAATAGTGGTAGTTGTGTAGCTGATAGCCTCCCCAGTCATTGTATTTCCACCAATGTAGCGGATATTACGGGCAGCGCGCTTCACTTCCTCCAGAGACCTGTATCTTCCCAGGTTGAACTCTGTGGTTGGCCGGTCACTGTAGCGAACGACGGCCACGCGCGTCTTATCGGGGGCCACGTCGAAAGACTCCACCAAATTGGCCACCCACTGCCTAATCTTCTCAAAGTTCTCCTTTCCCACGCTGGATGACGTATCCAAGATAAACACCAGATCATAGTGGACGTTTTTACACCCTAGAAAGAGAATTCAACAAATTAGGCGAGGAGGATACCCACACAAAATTCCACCAGTTAAGCTATTATTGTTTGTTCAAATAAGCTTAACGTTGGCCTTACCTGCTCTCTGTGCGTCCACTCTTTCACCTGAGAAAGTCAGAGCTAGAATGACAAGTGTAATCCTAAATCCCAGTCGCAATTCCATACTGGCCTTTGTTAAGCACTTCCTTAGATTAAGTTGCTATCACCATCAAGTCTTTTTCGAGCTCTGGAAATGCAAATGTAAAAAAGTATAAAGCTGTGTTCAGTTAACACTTGTGTTCATTTGCTGAGGCTGCCACCATGACTTTTATTTTTGTTATGTAACATGTTCTTTAATTAAAAGTTTATTCATGTCTATGTCAATGTTGTGTACTGAAGCCAACAACAACATCAAAAAACGATTTTCACTACATATTCTGAAATATGTTATATATAATAACAAATATATATATTTGTAAATCCTCTTAGTTGTCCAGTAATTGAAAAATGTGGCACTAAAAAAAGGAAATAACCAAAAGTATCAATAAAATGATGTGGCTTTTATTTAAAGTAAAGTTCTGGAATTGGAGGGAAAATGTATAGAATACAATCCCAATGGTGCAGCATACATAATTCTGCCAAACTCTTCCAATATACAGCAAAATGCCAGAATTGAATCTCCTATTTAAAAAAAAAAAGTGTATTTAAAGCACACAGTCGTGGCATGTAGAGCACACAGCATGTTAAATCAAGGAAAGTGTGCAGCCCATTGAGGAGAAGTCTGATTAGTAACATGATATTGAGTGCTAAATTAAGTTGTTTTTGACGGAAACTGCCTAACTACTAGACATGTCTTGCTCCATCCCTTCTTTGTGGGCGTCAGATCTTTGACTGGAAAATCTCTCTGAAGACACACTGTTCTGAAATCAGGGTTACTAAATAATATGAGGGCCAAACACATTTGATTTGTATCCCTTTGTATCACTCATAGGTGTATTATACATTTGGTAGGTTTGCCTGAGCAGTGATAAAATCATGATTCATAAGTAAATCTATTACTCTGGAGAGTTTCTTTATCAGATGTGTCACTAGGCTATTTTTGATCTTTGGTTTTAATGGCACAGTTAATGAAAATAATAGTACAGGCCTACTTGCTGAAATAACTATAATTGCCGTAAGTAGAGTGTATTTAAAAGAGTGTGCAACTTACCACAGGAACATTTAAATATATCTTTACTTTGCTGCCCTTTTACAGTATTCAACACTTGATTCACCCTTATGAAAAGCCAACTTTCACATTCATGCCTATACAAACAATATTCAACATCTCCCCCTTAGCTTTGGGAGGTATCTTTCCCAAGGTGGTACATAACCAATTCAGTGTAAATTAGATTAAGGGGGTCATTTCAGTGCCAAAGTAGGAGAGCATGCTAATTTCTCTTTTTAAACAGCTAGCCCTAAGGCTAGATCCCCCTATAACCCATACCCAAAACGAGTTACTTGCCTGAGGCTTATTTCCAGTTCGTCCCTCAATGACAGGCCTGGGATTACAATGTAGATGTTTATAACAGAAACTGCCTTTCAATTCCAAAATGTTTTAAACAGAGAGTTTTTCCATATGCAACCACAAAAAAAAAGGCTGGAATAGTTCCACCTCTGATAGGGTATCTAAACTTCTTGTGATTGTAGAAGTGTTTTTATTAACAATTGAAAATAAAATATTCCAACAACTTTTTCATATATGACAGCGACAGAATGTTTTGCCATATTAAATTTATCCTTACCTGGATTATCAATCAGGTAGTTTCACCGGAGGTGGCCTTTTCGTTTCCTGCCTCCTGCTTTTCATGCACTTGCCCACTCGCTCGACATTAGGGCAGCATCCTTCTCTAATGGCAACAATCCAAGTCACTTCCTTTACAGGTGCCCAAAATCGCAATGAGGCAATTATAAATTCCAAGGTGACAATCCAGTGTACAGTGTTGTGAAAAGTGAGGTGAGCTTCAAAACCCTTTTTGGATGGGAGCACTGAGTGGGAGGAACTGCGAGGGAAAGTGTAAGGTTTCAATGGCAGGGGGGTGGGCGAGGTGGCTTGTGCCGTGCTTTGCTGTTCCCTTCTCAGCTCAGGACGTAGAAGAAAAAAAAAATTGAAAAGAAGCTTGACAGGCCCTGCCACTTATAGACCCAACTTTCTGGGTATTTTGGTCTTTTTTTCCTTTATGACTGAACCCATGTGGAGGGTTGCCCTCAAGGACGGGCCCAGCTTCTCGGTTGGTTGCTGGGAGGGTTGAACCCCGCCACTGGGACAGCCACAACGGAGCCGCCCTGTATATGGTGGTGGGCTGGGCCCCTACACTGCATAGACATACGTTGAAGAATGTCTATCATGCCAGGGAAATTATTAGGGCACATTTATGAGCAAAGCTTTATGTTTTGATCACTGCTTTTTTGGAGCCATATCGTGAGGAAATACACACATTCAACAAACAGTGAAACCCAAATACTTGCTGTAACTGTAATTGTTCAAAGACACCACCCTTTTCGACTAAATAAAACCCACATTTTCTTTTCATAAAAAGTGCTACAGTGTAAAGAATTTCTTGGATTTCTTTTTTTTTTACAACCACAGAAGATGTCTGCTAACTCAATTCCATGCACTCTTCCCCCTGTCAGGTTTGTGTTGCCAGCCAGTGTTCATCAGTTCCCACAGGAGGGGGTAAGCTGTAACTTTTCCAGTTTTGCGGTTGGCCGATAACTTGTTTCCTTCCCCTATGGATTCAAGTAGTTTCCCTAGGACCTAGCAGGATGGCACGTTTACCCAAACAACCCCCCCTCAAACAGTGTATGTGCCTTGATTTTTACTTTTCCTCTGTGAAGTGATTCCACAGGCTTCTTCTGCACTAAACATTGAGCAGCCTCTGCTGCACCGGAGCACAGTGGAATATCTAGAGACCGTCCACCAGTCTGTTCTGACGATCGTTTTCACCATACCGGGCCAGATTGAGAAAGTCCCCTCCCGCTTTTAGCGCCACTGACACAGGAGTGTGACGTCAGACCTTGCCCTCACATTCTGTGTCCTGTTAGAGCCTTTGTAGTCAGGGCAAGTGAGCGCAGGCCACGCTATGTATAGACCCGCTGAGCAGGGAATGGGAAGTCTGCTGATGATTTGAGGCAGATGCATGTTATGAGCAATAGTGCCAGTGGGAGGCACCGTCTGTCGCCTTATGTAAAAGTGACCGGGAGGAGAAAGCGTGCCCGCTTGACTTGGAGGTTTGGCGGCAGGCTTTTGTAGGAAGCCTCTTGTCATCTGCAATCCAATCCATGATCTTCTTATTGAGAGACTCTGCTAACCTGAAAAAAACGGATCAATCACTTTTAAAGTAGTAGGGATCGTGAGATCTGGTGGGATGCTGTGTACTATTTCTTATTACAGTGTTTTTAGGATATTATACTCCTCATAATAAGAGGCAGGAGGGGCCAAACTGAATAGTCCTTCTGTACTTCTTCTCTTTGTCCAAATTATCTTCAAGTGTGGAATCGTTCCATGAATTTGTTATTTTGTTTTAAATGTTGGATGTTTGTGTAACGGTTTGTGTTGTTATTTAGGTAATACATGCTACATTTAACTTTTTAGGTTTTTTTGGTAACATTTTATAATAACTTTCATTAATAAGAAGTTATTAGATCTTCTTATCTTATACAATAAACTAGAATCTTATTATTAAATGTGTGATAAGTAGCTATAAATCATTTCTAAAAGATTAATAACTATTTTGTTTAGTTTTTGTGTTGACAACTTTGCATTGACATGAAGTGCACGTTCTTGGTTGGTTCAGTCTGCTATATGCAGGTTTTTTCCTGTTACTCTGCATTGATTATTTGTCTAATGAGATGATAATGATTCATGTTCAGCTTCCAATTCCAAATGTACTAATGCCTAAATACAGTAACCCATCTTTTAGAAATGATTTACAAATCACGATCACACATTTACTAATAATGAGATAATAGTTCATTTATTGTCTAATGGTCTAATAACTGCTTATTACTGAAAGTTATAGTGTTACCCTTTTTTTTTTTTACATTTTAACCAATATGTTTGACTTAATTTGGCTCCCTCTTTAAATAAAGGTTAATTAAATAATTGCAATCAATTCAGTTATATTTCACCAGACTATTGAATGTCTATTCTGATGATGAGAAGTGAAGTAGCAGATGGAACTGCTCCTATGATTCAGCTTCACCCAGTTCAGTCTAGGTCCAGTGTAAGGAAATAACTTTCAGATAGACACAAAACATAATTTTGATTTAAGGCAAGAAGCAGACCTTGCATGTGATTTTATTTACTTTTCTAAAATGGGATGTCTGGAGATTTATTTCCCAAACTTTGTCTATTGGGATGCCAAAAAACATTTCATTGAAATATTCTTAACAGTCTGAGCCTGCTCATTTCTGGACTACACCTATAAAGTTCTGTCTGCTTCACCAAACCGAGACAAAACTAGAGATTCTGTTCGAGACGATGGCTTTCAATACAATATTACAAGACTGGCTCAACAGAAAAAATTATTTACAACAGGAAATATTTTTATTTGCAGTAAATAATGTAAGCATCTGTTTGCTTGTACGTTTTTTGTGCTGTACAGTAGTTTAGTGAAATAACATTGGTGTGGGAACAGTTAGCTGCATCGTAATTAAAGTAGGTCAATGTCTTATACGGTAGGCCTACACTAAATTTTAAATTTCCAGTTTGGAATGGAATGGAAGTTTGGCACAGCTTTAAACATAATGGGATTCGTCAATGTTGTGCCTCATTGTTCATAGGTTAGCTGCCAAAATACAAGATCCTTTGGTCCAGTATTATGTTTTTCTTGTATATATATATATATGTATATATATATATATATATGTATATTACTCTACTACCTGATACTGCATCATGAATGTGTGAGCTTGGCATAGGAGCAGCCTCATAGCTGTGCTTTTGGAAAAGGGAGAGGGACGAGGCATGGCATTCCCTCCCTAATCTCCAGTGAGAAGCATCCATGACACTGTGCTCCACACTGCCGTGTGCACTTCTTCACTACTTTGACCCTGAGCTGCTGAAGGTTCAGAGAGCTGCGTCCGTCCTTCGGATGGCCTTTCCCGACACCTCCATCCCGGTGCTCCTCTTGGAGGCTTTCTCCAGCATGCGGCTGGCCTCTTTCAGAGCCCTCTCGGCCCGCTTCTCACTGCCCTGGCCTCCTTTGACCAGCTTCCCCTCGCCGGCAGCTAATCCCCCTGTTAAAGAGCGGGACTGGCTCTGATGCTCTGCGAGGCGCTCGGCTGTCCTCAGCTGCAGACGCCTCCTGCCGGCGTCCTGGAAGGTAGCCGGCCTTTGGCACGCTGTCTCCCCCGGTCCACGCGGGGCCTGATCCCTGCCGCTGGAGGCTGGAGGTGGAGGGGCAGGCTTAGCGCACCCCGGGGCTGGGACTCCTCGGCACACCACCTCCTCCAGGGACCTGTCTCCGGTCTGTGGGCTGTCCGTGGATAGCGCTACTGGCGTGGACCTGGCGGATCTATGGGTCCGTTGACCTTTCACCGGCTCCGTCTGAGCACTTGGAGCAGGGGTGCAGGCCGGGGGTTTAACCTGGGTCTCTGTGGCAAGTCCTTTTATCTTCCTGGGGCAGGGCTTGGGCCCAGCTACGTCCAGGTTCAGGGTGTTGGCCTTAGGCTCCACATTGGTCCCTCGGATCTTCAGCCGCTGGGCCCCCCTCTTCTCCTTGGGCAGCTCCAAGGGGGCCAGCTTGATGGGGCGCCTGAGTGGCAGATTTTCGCCCTCCCACTCCGAGTCAGGAAGAGGGGACCTGAACAGCAGCGAGTCCCTCGGCACAGCGCCGTCCTGTTTCGGCATGGCAGGCGTAAGCCGAGCCACATCTTCTTCTCCATGTGTCACTGACAGATGGAGGCCAGGTGTTTTTGAATCACGAACATTTTTAGATGCCAGACGTAGGTTTTGGCCATAGAGCTGCATAGTGGTATTTTTAGACCTGGAGTTTAGCGGCTCCTCTCGCCTGGGGGCCCCCTGAACAGAAAAGAGAACTCTCTATTATCAGGGAAAAAGCAATCATTCTCAACACTAGAGACCATTTAGATAAGATATAGTAAAGGAATGACAGTTCTAACGCGGTCACAACTGTAAATGGAACATGTGTAGTGCATAACATTTAAAATTCTATTTTTGGGGGGGAAATTCTATTCTTGTCCTTTATTCTTTGATCTTCTAATGAAGTTGACTGTTTATTGACAAGAACAGTAGTCTCAGAGTTGCTTAACTTAAGAAGAATAATTTAAAGTATCTTAAAATAGCCTGTTTTGGCTCTTGCCATCTACGACCTACTAGATATTTTTTTAATTTCAATTTACATTAGTCCCTTCAAAGCCTATCCTGTCTAGCTGCCACCAGGGAACTAAACACGTTTTCTCAAGGAGTTCATGGCAAAAAGTGACCTTGGATAATATACTCACGGGTTTGGCAGACACTTCTTTTTTGAATTGTTGCCGAATCATTTTCCAGGAGAGCAGAGGAGAACGTTGTTATTGTTCCAGTACCCCGTCCCAACACCACGGCTGTCAACTCCACTTGGCTGAAGGCAATGACACTGCAGGAAGGACAGGTTTTAGCAGCTTGACTTTAAGATAATTAAGGGGATTGGGGTCAGCGTGCAGCAGAGTGATCACTGATGATCTCAAATCCAGCCTGATGGAAGCTGGAATGCACACACAGTCCACTTTCTAACATGGGTATATTTTCATTGTTAATGATTGAAACACTTTGTTATTAAATGCATTGTTTGATTAGATTGAAATACAGAAGGCCACAGTGAAATTGGTCTATTTAGTAATAACAAATGCATTTACCACTAGATGGAGGTAGAGGCTTGTTTTGTTTTTCCTAAATGGTGTGTTCTACAGGTCAGAATGTATTACCAGGACACAAAGAAAGTAGAGTAAACAATTTAAAACAATAGTACAAGGCAATCTAAAGGGGATTAATCTGGTTTATATGTTGCAGTGCTGTATGTTTCCTAGTCCATAACCTTCACATATAACTCAACATTTAAGTGGCAAGTTATGACACATGGTAAAAAAATGATGAACAGAGTACACAAAAACAAATAGGTGTGTGCTCATGTAAACTAACTGTTTGGTTTATTTATTTGGGGGAAACAAAATACTGGAATGTAACTTTAATGATCATCTGTTAATTGAACAACCTAGAAAAATATCTTAATGTTGTGTGCCAAAAGAGAACTGTCCCCTTTATACTTTACTCACAAAAGCTGGCACACAAACTACTACTGGCGGTAAAAGTTTGATTTGATTTTTGAAGGAATGTTTCCTTGAAACCTTTTCAAGATAAGTGAAAATACACAAGGCTCCAGTACACGTCTTCTGCAGCTATATTGTATCCCTATCTCCAATGGAAGCCATTTAGCTCATGGTGTTGACTATATTGTATACCAGCGTTTTTTCTCTTTTTCATTCTCAGGTGAGGCACATATTTGCATTTCAGTGCGAAATTCATATTTTGTTTTAGTTCAGTCTTTTCTACACAGCTTGTGATTAGACATGCTGAATTTAGCCAAATTATTTATATATTTAACAACTAGCATCCAAAAGTCTAATTGTCGAAAATGTGATGGCTTTTTTAAAAAGAGCGTGTCAACACCTGCTTATTGAAACGTCTGTTCATACCAGCAGAACGAAGTTGCTCTTGCCGCGAAACAACTTGGCTCAACTTGCATGACGATTTGAGACGTGGCAAAATTACAGGCTTATTGCTCTGAGGGGGCCTCGACGCCCCTCCACCACTGTTTTTATGGTGTCGCCCGTCCTCCATCCCCGCCGTCCGCGGCTGACAGGCTAATTACGGAGGTGTGGCGAGGGATAAATAGGGAAGCTGTGCTCCCTTGTTCCCATGCCAGCGACTGAAGAGCCAGCCTTGGGGAAGATCCAGCTGCACGCCGACGGCCTTGCAGGCCAACGGGCAGCACAGCTCATTTTTCTGTCAAACTCCTTCCTGCCCCCCCACCCCACCACCACCACCACCACCGCTACACCCCCAGATGACATCTATAGAGCGTACATCAGGTTCTCATCTCAATAAGCTGTCCCCTTGCCAGAGAGACCCGAAGCCTCCTTTATGCTCCTATTCAGGTCTCTTGATTTAGCAGCCGAAACGGTCCAGGTGGCACAGGCTTTGTTTCACAGATCGACAGTGTGTCTGCGGAGCTTGAGGGCATTGTATTTTGGGCCCATTTAAAAATAGGCAGAGCACTCAATAGAGACAGCGTCTTCATCGCGTGCTCCACTCGAGCAGTGTGAGGCTACAATTTGTCTCCACCATTCATTTACATTTCACACCATGTGTTTCCTACCACACCTTCTGCGAGCGGTGTCTTTCTCTCTTTCTCGATCGGTTTCTATCTCATTCAGAGTTATGGTCCCTGTACCTTATCGTAGGGCTTAATGTCCATTAAGAAGTAATGATTAGGCTGGGCTGAGTGTGAATTCCCCACTGTTCAGGTTTGAATTGTAATCTATTTGGTCCAGAGTGCCACTGTGGCGGTGTGACTGTTCTCAGAGGTCCTTCTCGCTCCAATGGAGACGTTCTCTGTTCAGCTTGCTGTCAGCTACAGTAGCTTAGTGCAAAGAAGACTTAGCGAGCGCCAGTGACTCAGTGTCTCATAGGTTTCAGCTTAGCGAAAGGAGATGGCCATGCTACAAGGTATGCGTTTGTATTGATGAATCATCTGTGCTCATTCCCAACTAGTATAGATGACTTGTTGCTAGCTTTAGCTGGATTCAACGGGAGCAGAGTCAACTTTAATTCAGGCAATTCATGCAAGCTAGTTTGGTGGTGGGATAGAGTGAGAGCAAACACAGACTGGAGTCGGACGGCAGTGGGTTGGTGGCATGTCAGAGGGAGGCTCATCGTTTTTATTCAAGTGTGTTTCTGGTATCCCCCTGGCTTTGGGACCCAGTGAGTCATCCACACCAAATCATGCACGCGCGCAAAAAGGAACATACAAACATAGAAGCATGTGTACACTCTCCACAATTAGCTCTTTCTGCTTTATTGAAAAGAAAAACTCCTCCCCCCGCCACGTACTCTATTGACATCAGGAGTCCTTTTGAAATAGAAATTGGCTCAATATGATACACAAACAAAGTAGATGCATATAAGATGTCAAACTGCAAAACAAGTCTTGTCAAAACAGACATGATACAATTTATTTGTTCATAGGTCCAAAAAGGAAAGGAACACCCAAAAATTATACTGCTGAAAAAAAACATGAAGAACTGGAATAATAATGGTGAAAGAAAAGAAAGAGATAAAACAACCTACCGCCCTTTTACAATGTTACACAGATAGTAGTGCAATTTGTGTCTCTTTGTCCCTGTTATAGGAAAGCATGGCACTGTTGACAGAGGAATGGACAGCACATGGTGATTCATTCCACAGATAATATGCCTGAAAGCAGAGCAGGTCTGCAGAAGAACAGAGAAAGACTGCCGACCACTGTCCGAACCGATAGCCAGACCCTGCAGGTATTGTTACTTTCTGCTACATAGAATGGGGGGTGTAAAAACAAGACACGTTGTTGGAGTAAATGGTTCAACCAAAAGGTGGACACGTATGTTCTTCCCTCGATGCTAAATAATCACATTCAGTCTACAGCACAGACATATGGCCCCTTTCATAGCAGACAATGACAATTCCAACCTATCTCTTCAACTGAGCTGCTGTAATGATTAAGAGATGTCTTACAGAAAGCAGATGTGTGTCATTTCATTGTCAAAACCTGATCATGGCTAATACATTCCCCATAATGTGTTTCAGAAACGTTGAACTGCTAAAGTGTGACCAAACCAATAAAAAACATTTTTGAATCTCTCTGGACCGACTATCTGTATATTTTGTGATACAGTAGGTAGCTATGACTGTGGTATGCTTGTCTATTGATATGCTGGTAATTATTTGATTTGTACATTTGTAAAACACTTTAACACAATGTTTATGGAATTATAACATGGGCTATAGTTTAAATATTATTATATCATATGAAGTTCAGCCATTTTGAAATAAATTTGATACAAAATAGTTAATAACTTCTCTGGCACTTTACTATGGGATGGCAAAAAATAAAATGCAAAACCCAGACACCAGAAGTGTTCCAGAATCCTTGGGTTTAAAGAAAGGTCATGTACTGATAGTTCTTTAGTTTTTAATGCAGTTGATTTCAGAATTGACCGTGGATCTCTGTACATTAGCTACCTCCATGCTATTAATTACTATGTAATTCTCTGCCTCAGCTAGTAGCTTGTCATGAGGAATACCTTTAGCATATAGAGTGAAGTCAGAGGAGAAAAATGTGACGTGCCAACATGGAGAAACGCTGTTGTGAAAGTGTTGTTTCGTAAAGGCACATACTAAAAATTTGTAATAAATGGTCATCTAAGGCATAGAAAGGCCTCTTTACTTGCAGTAATATCGGGAAATGTTTAATAATTTTATAATAATATATTTATGATAATTATAGTGAAAAAATTTAAGTTGCTGGACTTACTATCTACACAAACATCAAATGGTGGGATGAACAATTAATTTATCCATATAAATAAATAAATAAATACACATATGTGTCTTGTCAGTAATTGCATAATTTAGAAATAACCATATTAATTGCCGAATCACACAAAGTATATCTGATCTATATTAATTAGTGTATATTTTTTTATTGATAAAGTTTGTTTATCGTAAATCTTGAATAAGACACTGTAAGTTTGAAATGAGCCAACAAAAATATATGAACACCCAAGATACCTTAAAGGTTAACTACCACTCGGCCTGATAACATCAGGAAGTCTGAACTGAATGTTCAAGAGCCAAAACTACTGTATCTGCAATAGACACAAAGCCGCACTTAGTAAGATGATGCACCTCAATTACCTTTTCCTGGAAAATGAAACGCACTAGAAAAATATGATTTGATATGTAAATTGTGTCATTTGGCAGATGCATTCGCATTTCTGGGGATTTATATGTGATAGATTTTGGGAGCAAACCAAAAAGGCTTTTCATTTAAAACCTGAGAGCAAAAGGTATTGTACAATTCCTTTGTATGACATAAAACGATTAGACAATAAAGAAACACAGAACACCTTTTGTAATGGCTAGACTTCAGAGTCAAATCAACAACTTCATTCCTTAGATTATTTGCTAGTTCAAGGTCTCACAACTTTCCCCAGTTTCATCATCATTATGCATATCACTTATACAAATTACATGCACTTCTTCAAATGACTAAGCTTTCTGTATTTCCTTGTGTTTTCTTATAGTTTACACAATGTGGAAAGGGGGGGGGGGTGTCAAGACACAAGTTCTTCATTTCAGATGTATTGTTAAAAAATAATAATAATGAAAAGAATGAGAACCATGGCACACTTACTATTTAACATATAATGCACATGCTAATATTGGCAACAATATTTTGGCATGATGTGTAGAGAAAACATTTAAATATTTTCCCAGGTGTAATTGCTTGTATAAAATCATACCTGATGCTTAAGTCATTTCAAATACTTTGTCTGCAGGGAGCCACTGATATAGCTGTCAAGTTAAGGTGAAACAGGCAACCTCCATTTGAAAAATAGCATCTCCCCAAAAGACCTAGTGTGCATCATTCAGTAGGTAACCATGGTCAATATATAATATAGAAGTCTGCAAGGAAGGGTCTACAAGATCTTGCGTTTTTTATTTTGTTTTGTGTTTTCCAGTGGGCCAGTCCGTTTGAAAAATAGATTTTCATGCTTCATGCTTCATCCAACACCAATATTTCCTGTCCTGTCCAATGCTCTTTGCTAGGTCCATAAATCCTATATTACATGTATATCAACCAAAAAAAAAAAAAAAAAAGTGCTAAAATAACATTTGGTTTCGGAGCAGCATAGGAGATGCGTTTTACCTAGCTAGTGTATAAAAAAACCGACAGCTAAAACCTGTTGTCCCACCCATCAGATGGATTTCCTTCTCTTCATGAGTCGATGATTGTCTGTGAAGCTGTGGAGGCCTGGGGACACTGAGCTGATGGGCGATGAGAAGAAGCTGTTTTTCAGGGTGCTGGGCGAGATCTCCTCGATCCGGTACGAGACCGAGTGAAAGTACGGATGGGGGTTCAGCTGGGAGCTGTAGGAGTTCTGCTGGGAGAAGGCGCAGCCCATCCCCCCCAGCCCGCCTCCGGAGTTGCCAAACTCGTGGGAGTGGTAGTGTATGCAGGAGCACACCGACTGCAGGTCCGTCACCTCGGCCCGGTACGGCTGCGTGGCCCGCTGCCTCCGCCGGCGCTGCAGCGACTCCTCCTGCACGTGGATCACCATGCTGTTCCGGTTGCCCGCCAGAGAGGCGCGCTCCTCTGCGTCCCGCCGCTCGTCCTCGCTGTTCATGGTGAGGAAGCGCAGCACCACCAGGTTGAGGAAGGCGCCGATCACCGTCAGGCCCACCAGGATGTACATGAAGCTGAAGGCCACGTACAGAGGCCTCCGCTGCAGGGCCCGGTTCTTCTGGAGGGCCACAAAGTCCCCGAAGCCGATGGTGGTCAGGGTGATGAAGCAGTAGTAGTAGGACTGGAAGAAGCTCCACTCCTCGTAGTGGGAGAAGGCGGCGGCCCCGATGCACAGGGTGCCGATGCAGGAGAAGAAGCCCACCGTCACCATGTTCTCCATGGACACGTCCGTGGTGCGCATGCCACAGCACTTCTTGATGCGCTTCAGGAGGTACTTGACGAACGTGTTCATCCTCTCGCCCAGACTCTGGAACATGACCAGGGTCAACGGGATCCCCAGGACGGCGTAGAACATGCAGAAGGCCTTGCCCGCGTCCGTCCCCGGCGCCGCATGGCCGTAACCTGCAGGGGAAACAAAATTCAAATCAGTGGTATGTTTCCGGCACATACTTTCTGGACATAATACCTGCCGTGCACGTCCCATTGCCATCAGGCTTTTGTTTATAAACATGCGCAGCATCTTTGTAAGGGCCCTCTACCTCTTGACATAATGGGGATTGGATCAAAGCAGTGCACCACGGAAAGTGCCCACTCATTCCTCTCAGCTGTGCCCAAAAAGATTATAAGGAAGTCCAAGTAGTCCAAAGTTGAGGAGTGAGGGACTGACGCTGGAGTGATTGGATGAGGAAGGAGTCACGGAGGGGCCAGTGAGGCTTTTAGCTTAATTAAAAACGTATCTTGACGCCATGTCTTGCTGACTTCCACACACACCCAGAAGAATCCATTTCTGGAAAGCAACCTGTGTTTGTGAATGCACCATGAGTAATGGCTATGCGTTTAAATCCCCCCCCCCCCCCCAGAAAAGATACACAATGTATTTTAAGGTAATCATTGAATAAAACCCGTGTCTTTCCGTGGTGAAAAATACAGACTATATGCGAAATGCCAATGTTATCGATTTCTCTATCCTGCCCCCTCACCACAGCCAAGTAACACCCACCAGTTGGTCGGCGTGTCCCACTCAAACAGCCTGGGCAGCACGCTCTGAAAAGCACATTAGCACAAACTTGCACATTTATTTACTTCACTGATGTATCCTAGTCCAGTTTAATATGAGGGGGGGTTTGCCCTCGAGCATGGATTGAAAATGTGCCCTTATGACTGGCCACCCACTCGAGCATCTGAATCTGTCTGATTTGTATAGGCTTAGCTCTGAATGAATCTGACTGCAACGGGCAATGCACTGAGTAAGTCTAAGTGTATACAGAATCACAAAACCTACATTAGCTCAACTGCCATTAACTATACATGTATAGTCAACCATGTATTTATCTCTTGAATGCATGTTTGGGACATAAGGAAAATACTTGCTGCTGGAGAAAAGCTGACACTTATATTTTCAGCTGACATGCCGTGATTACACACGGTGGTCTTTGTTGACATTGAAAGAAAGGCATATCATCTTCAGCTAACAATTTCACTCTCCATCTTCAGCTCTTGTTCTCTCTTTCACTCGCATGTATACATGTTGGCACGCACACAGAGCTGTGAATGGCACTATGCAGTTTCAAAACGTATGAGCAAAATGCAATTCAAATGTGTTTTAAGGTCTGGTTTGCCAACTGCTCTTTTAATTTACAATAACCCTTTTGTCATATGACTGTGAATAAATAAAAAACTAAAACTGAACCAAGTACCAGCAGACTTTACATAGGTTTTGGAAATGTTCGTCTTTTTCTCGTTCTGACTGACAGGTTATCCTGATGCTATTGTTGCTTTCTGTCACCTTGTCCTCTCTGAGAGCTCCTTGATCCTCAAACTTGACTGAAGAGAATTAGATATGAATTGAACCCTCTTTGGGGACCAGGAGTGCATGTTCCCAAGGTTTCTGTCTCTCCCACTATCTGCGATTATCAGTTACAACAGGGTCTGTAAGTTCTAGATCATTACAAGCGTTTACAACTGTCTAGAAGTACAGTGGGTGCTTATTCAAGAACTAATGGAGCCGATCCATTGTGCCGATTCCACTGCAGTATCAAACAAAACGCAGCTCAGAGCATGGCACAGGCTGTGATGTGTTAAAAGACTTTTGTGAAACTTCTGTTTCATTATTCAAATTAAATAAATTAGGAGATGGGCTGCAAACATAATTTTTTAAGTTGAGTAATTTGGCCTTATTTATCAGTAAAATAAAAGCCATTAGTCTAGTCTAGTTAAAAAGAGGAAGGACTGGTCAAATGAATAAGATGGCTGGCTCAATGTTTTCTCTATGACCCTATTAGTTATATCCTCTGGTTGTTTCAGAGCCGACTTGGAAAAGTGTATCTTTGATGTCGGTGATTGGACACTTGGTTTTCCGTTGAAAGGCTGGACTCTGTAATCTGTTTGTCCTTTTATAATGACTCTATTATCTCCTGTTGTCAAGGGAACCGGCACACATTTGTTCTGCTCAGCCAGGACCTGTCATGTCCAGGTCCTGTGTGTGTGTGTGTGTGTGTGTGTGTGTGTGTGTGTGTGTGTGTGTGTGTGTGTGTGCGCAGTAACTGTTTGGGGATAAGACTGTGTGCGTGTTGGGTGCTAAACATTACATTACATGTGCTTGCTGACATGCATGTAATGCTGATATGATCACATCCATTATTCCCAAGGAGAAGCCAGACTGAAGGTGATGTACAGAACAAACTCCCTTCGGTATATGAGCAATTTTACTTTCTACCTGCATGTATGTATGTATGTTGCTCTTATTGTAACAAAATACATGATTTCAAGGATATTGATGTAGTTATGAATTCCATTGGCATCTTGCTCGAGGTCCCTCATTACAATTTGCACGCAGTTGGGTTAATTACCCCAATCTAGTATTGAGTACTTGCTTTAACTGATGGTTTTTGGCTCATCCATCCTGGAGGGTAATCCACCTCGAATTGTTTCAGTCACCCGGCCACACTATTTTCTTTGAGCCACGGCATTTCAATGAAGGCCAGCAGCACAGCAGAGCCAGACATCTTGTGTAGTTTCATGTCAGCCAGAGAGGAGACTATGATGTCCAGAGCTCTGTATGTCTGAGAGGATACTTCTTCAAAATACATTGTGTTAACTCATGGAGAAAAGTGAAGACCTTAACCTTAAAAAACTGCCTCTCTTTTATAGAGAGAAAGCACCGATTCATTCCTACGGTGTGGCAGTGTTCCTTTACTTGTTTCCTCTCGTTGACTTGTCAAAGAGAAAATAGAACACCTGTTGACTAATTATCGCTGTGAATCAGGAATTTTACGCTCTAAGCAGATACTCTGTTGGGTACTGCTGGGGCCTGAAAATTCTGGTTTAATTTAGTGCCACACGTCTGCTATCCCCTGTCAAAAAGTTTTATTTATTTTCATCATGATGATTTGTGGGTTTTCCCACTCAATTACTATTCAAGAAAACAATTTTTTTAATGCAGGAAATGTGTTTAATACCATGGGACATTTAATTCTGATTCATATAATTCCTTTTCCTTCGCGTCGAAAGGAGCCAGATGGTACGGGCATCTGTAGGATGCCTCCTGGGCGCCTCCTGTTGGAGGTTTTCCGGGCAGGCCCTACTGGTAGGAGACCCCGGGGTAGACCCAGAACACGCTGGCAAGATTATATATCTCGTCTGGCCTGGGAACGCCTTGAGATCCTCCAGGAGGATCTGGAAAGCGTTGCTGGGAATAAGGATGGCTGGAATACCCTGCTGAGCCTGCTGCCACCGCGACCTGGCCCCGGATAAGCGGCGGAAAATGGATGGATGGATGGAATTCCTTTTCCCTGTTGCGCAGTTTGTTTCCTGCTCGTGGTGCTCTGGGTTCCAGGCTCCAAGCACCTGCTGTTTCTGACTAAGGAAGATCTCTAACTTCTTCCACTTTACATTTTGAAATGATGCACAACATATTCCAGCACGTTCTCTCTCGTGCCCAATACTGCCTACGCTCCTGGCTTCGCGCTGTTGAAGTCACCAACACAAACACCAGAGCTATTTCACGTGTTGATCTTTCAGGCCTGCTACGCTACAACAATTGAAGTAAATTGTTGGTTTGTCACTTCAGCCCCGGGCTCCAACTGGCCTGAGAGGCATTTCAGCGATAACATCGCTTAGATTTTAACCTGTTCAAATCTCCGAGGGGGATCTATAGTTCATTTGAAAGGAACGTTCGCTCATTTTCCCCTCCCTATTGAACACACGCAGAGAAAACCTTGTCTTTGATGTATCTCTTCTGAGGGCTCTTAGTTTATGTCCTTCCTTGGGGTGGCTAATGTTAGAGGACAGCTACAGTGACCGGAGAAGCTGACAGGGAGTTGTGGAGCGGTGCGGCGTGTGAATTGAGGACCACAGTGGGGGGCCCACTTCATGGACGTGGTGGGCTGAGACCTTATTGTTTCCTTTGTTGTTCCCTCGCTGCACGTTGTGATTATGATGGAGCGGGTGCCATGCATCACTGGACGGTGCATCGATCCACTCGCCGTGTCTTCGTGTTTGCGCCGTTTAATTTCAAGGTAATGAGAACAGTGTTGAGAAACATCAATAGATCCTTTGTCTGATCAGCAATAAGGCCTGACGCTGCTACTGGTCTCCCTCCCACAGCGCCCGCGGTACATAGCCAACTGCTCTTAGTGATTTGCTCTGGTGAATGACATTTACCACAGTTGGATGACACAGCCTAGTGGACGGGGTCAAAGTGACTTGAGATGAGGCAATTTCTGAGAGCAGTAATTCAAACAACGGAGCTTACCAGTGCGCAGCTAGCCGGGGGAACGTATCGATAGGAGAGCCAACCCTCTAAAGGTCAGCAATTAGTGCTGCACGCACAGGCTTATTTGCTGAGGTGAACACGCATGGGCCACGTTTAACTACATGCCTACAAATTACAGAGTCATGCGTTGGACTCCGGTAGAGTGTTCATCAGACTCTGAGAATATAAACCCAATCTGCTGAGGCCATTGATGCTTCACAATATAAAGCCAGGTAAGCCCCTCTCAGTATTACCTTCTCCCACTATCTACGGAGACACACTCAAACGCACGCACACAGGGGCGTCCGTGCATGCAGACACACTATGCCTGTGTCTGCTATTTCTATTTCTCAGTATCCTGTCTCTGGAATGTTAACGTCTCATTACCCTATTATCAGATCAACAGATTTATTCATGCTAATTAGTTCAGCATGGTCCTACCGTGGTTTCTGTCAAAAAGTTTGATTTGGGCAGTGAGCTGTAAGTAAACCTGAAATGGGAAGAAGGCAGTTCATCTTCTCACTTGACAGGGTCACTGAGGGTCAACTCGCTGGGACTGCTGCAGTGCAGCGGGGTCGGCTGTGGCCCCCCCTACCACAGGCTCATCCTATCAGCCTTGCTCCTATAGGCTTGTTGATGGTCGCCCCGCCCTCCCTGAAGCCCCGCCCCCTACAAATGCTCCCTGTCCAACAATGTGCAATGGGGCCGTCAAGTTTCCATGAATGCGGCTGCTAAGCAACAGGCATTTAGCACCGTGCAACCTGTCCACCTCCTCTGGGCGGACCGACACCAGGCTCATGTCTGGCCAGCCCTGGCCCACTCTCTCCCTGCAGACGAGCAATGGGGAGATGGGCTGGCTCACTCTCTCCCTGCAGACGAGCAATGGGGAGATGGGCTGGCCCACTCTCTCCCTGCAGACGAGCAATGGGGAGATGGGCTGGCTCACTCTCTCCCTGCAGACGAGCAATGGGGAGATGGGCTGGCTTACTCAATGGGGAGATGGGCTGGCTCACTCAATGGGGAGATGGGCTGGCTCACTCAATGGGGAGATGGGCTGGCTCACTCAATGGGGAGATGGGCTGGCTCACTCGGCAGGGAGTCTTGCGTCAGGTCTCGTTTTGTTTTCTTTGCGTCGTGTTGGTGGGACACACGTAAACTTGGAACATACAGGACTGACCCTACTACAACAGGTTTTTTTTCTTTCGACATCCTTAAATGTAGAGCCTCGTGAGACCTTGGCCCCTTGCTCCATCTTGCTTGCCTTCCCAAGTGGAGTGGAGGACAGTAGGTACAAGCAGAGAGGGGCGTTTAGGCTCTGCGTGGCTAGGAGTCTTCTGATCACATGGCTCTGTTGCACCATAGGTGCAGCTAAGAACCTCCCTATTATGCAACGAAGCAAAGCCAGTTTTTTTTGTTGTTATCTTCCATCTTGACTGAAAAGCCAATGCGCCAACCATTTCACGTAGTATGACACAGGACGTTGTTACTGCTCTGTTAATTCAGAATCCCCAAATACACACACACATGCAAACACACGATCACACTCAGTCACACAAGCCTTCAAGCATGCAGTGCCATGGTGAGATAAAAACTGCAGGTGGTGCTATTAGCGCAATATTCCTTCGATTTTAACCGTTTGACTTATCTTGGCAATGTACATCCATTGAAGAGAGCTCTCCTACAACTTCTGTATTTGTTTTCAGCCCCCTGGGGATGAACCATTGAGTGCAAAAGATGGCCCTTGTACAGCACAGTGTGCACCAACCACCCATATTTCATGTTGCCGTTCCGTGGCAATGATTCCTCCAGCAGAGGCTGCACTACTCTTTCCTGAGAGAGAGAGAGAGAGAGAGAGAGAGAGAGAGAGAGAGAGAGAGAGAGAGAGAGAGAGAGAGAGAGAGAGAGAGAGAGAGAGAGAGAGAGAGAGAGAGAGAGAGAGAGAGAGAGAGAGAGAGAGAGAGAGAAAGGGTCCCACTGTGTGTTTCGTCACAGAAGGTCACTAGCTCTCCAAAGCGAGAGGCACAATAGGCCAAAGTCAGCTGTCAATATTGAGGGAATCCTTCTGCATTTTGGTGGGATCCATTTTTAAAAGGGGGAACATTTTCCAGGGGGTAAAGAAGCTGCATGTACATGACAATGAGCCTGAACGTTCTGTCTTTCAAAATGAAATACAAAAACATCTCCAGATAAAACTGATGTCATGGCTGGCATCACGGAGCCAAACTGGACGACTCAACGACAAAAGTGTGGTCCGCTTTACACCAATTCACTGACGCTGTATGGTCAGTGGACAGGATTTGACAGGAACCCCATACAGTGGCCCACTGCCTTGGAAAGGTGTGTGTTTGTAGGCGAGGGGTTCATGTGGAAAAGCTCAAAGGACAGAAGGAGAACGCCTTGAGAAGCAGAAAGGAGATCGGGGGAAAGTAGAGAGGGAGAGTGACAGAAAGGCTGCCACGCTGACTCTAAAGGTGGAGTGGGCAGTCTCCCTCTGACAGCCGGGGACACGCTGTGCATCTCTCTCCACGGCACCTTTTGTGCTCCAAAGTGTGAGACTATGACAGCTATCTATGGAACACAACTTCACCTACCCTTTTAGATAACTGAAAGGTCCCCTATTAAAGGATTTGAGTGGGTTGATGCCCTACAGTGGAGCCTGTAATTGACCTTAATCACCATAATCATAAGAACAATTGATATTTTACAATTATTTCCCCCCTGTGTTTTAATAATTGGAATTTGTTTTTGTTTGCCTTCTTTTTTCCAATATGTTTTGCTAAACTTTCACAAAATAGCAGGACGCATGACACATCTTCTTGGATCTGACACCTGTGGACATAGAACGCTAGCGCTAGAGCTCACGACATCTACTATTCTCTCTGAACGTCACCTTATAAGCCCTGATTCACTGGAAGACGCTCGTGTCTCCGTTGCGGCCATTTTTAGACACACCTGCTACAAATTGTGCACCGTGGACACCCTGACAGCTTTCTATGTGGTCACAGGCTGAGGTTTGTGTCACAGTGTCAGCTCAACACATGCTGTCGTTACTCAAGAGCACGACAGGCCTCATCAATGTGGCCAAATACGGCCATTAATCACAAGACGGAGTGGAGTGAAGCGGCCTGCTAATCTGGGCAGGTGGGACCCTTGGATCAGAAAAACACGGGACAGGTATGGCGAGGTACAGTTGTCACAAAAGTCGTGGATAAACCTTCAAGGGACTGGTTGTACATCTGATGTAAGCCTTTGTGTGTGTGTCTGAGAGGTAGAGAAAGAGAGAGAGCGAGAGAGAGAGCATGGCCGACTATTGCACATGAACATTCACACATGCCTTCAGCTTTGCTGTATGTTCTAAATAGGTTTCTATGACGAAATTGACAGAAAATGTCTCTTCTACCTGGCTACTCTGTGGAATATAACCATAGAGACTGCTGCATATGTAGATAAGCAGCCTTTTAATACAATGGAAGTCAACGAAAAGTAGATGTATCATGAGGAGATGGTGAAGTTCTATAGAAGAACTCAATTGGGATTATCTCTTAACACGTACAGAGCACAGGTGATTACTGCTGAATAAAATGTCCTCACTTAGAATCCCAAACTAGATGCACTTGATTCCCCTCCCATCCACACTACATGCACACCACATTAGTCCTTACTCCCGTGCCTCAGCACTCTCACACCGGCCAATTTCAAGTGTTGCTTCACAATAAAGGCATGGCTTGTGCATTCGTTTTCACCTTACTTAAAGTACCCAACTTAAATAATAAATACTTGGTTTCCATAATTGACAAAGGCCACTGCTGTGATGAAGTAAATTAATAATTAAATTGTGCTACCACATTTGCTCATCTGGTTTGCGATATATATTTTTTTTTTTACATTATTCAGATTCACCAATAAGTTGATTTGTGATGCACGAAGAGCTACTAATCATTTTTTCAATACTTTGTCATCTATAATCATTGTTACTAAGCAGTTATTGAAGATGTTTGTAATCTTGGTAAATTCTCTCTCTCTCTTTTTCTCTCTCTCTCTCTCTCTCTCTCACACACACACACACACACACATACACACGTATGTATGTACTATATGTATATTGTACATACATACATATATATACATATATATGTATATATATATATATATATATATATATATATATATTGTACATATATATATATACATATATATATATATATATATATATTATATATATATATATATACATATATATATATCAGGCAGTACAGCCTATTCGGGTCATGTATCTGCAAAATGTCTGCAGCCATACAGAACAAGGCAACACCTGTTGATGTGGCTCACGTTCATGTTGATTCTCCTGCTTCCAATATTACGTGGGCTATGGTAAATTGCGCAACTTAAACTTTCTGATAATAGGAAAATTGTAGAGTCCAGCTCCACTATGACGTGGCAGTTGGCAGCTGAACTCAAGAGCTGTCCTTTCAGCACCACACAGTGTTAACGTAATGAAGTCCTCTGTTGTTGTTTGGCTAACTTCCACGGTTGATCGATTTACAGTGGCCGTTTTGTATAAGTTTACTTGGCCTACTACCTAAACCCAGCGGCATAGTCTCCAATACACCTTACACCTTGAAATATAGAACATACAGCATAGATATGAATGCAGTAAAGGCCCTGGCAAAGAGTTGAAATCGTTTGCATTGCTAAGAACTTCGTTTAATCTTGTATGGTTATCAACCAGGTAAGGTTTTGATGAATAGTTTTACGACATCCGCTGTGGGGGGGTCAAAGAAATAGGCCAGTCGCATATGCTACTAGCTTGACTGATCTATGCGTTCACAGTCTATAAAGCACTTACTGTATTATTTGGACAGGTACTTAAGGTACAGTTAAGATGTTAGACAATTATTTTGTACTGACTGAATCCTTTGTTTATTCGTTGCAAATAAACCTTTTTGGAAATGTTGTTTTTCTCCGCAGTTCTATGTTGAGCATGCGTTTACATGATGCATTCATTTTAGATGTAATATTACAGAAACCGTTCTAAACAGGCATATTCCTCTAAACATATTTCCGTTTCATTAGGGTGTTTTACAATAGATAACGAATCAAGGCAAGAGTTAATGGCAGAAAGCCTAGATGTTGTTTGATAAGTTTGTGAAGTCTTGCCCACAAATACATTCCTTTCAGCATGTAGTACTTCTGAAATGTAACATTATTTTCACGTTGCAACTTCACCCATCACATTGTCCATGTCATAGCCTACTAAGCACGCTGACATTCGTTACATTGTGTTGAATGCTGTATTGATTGAACAAAAAGATGTGCGTAATCCCATCACGCAATTAAACTTCAAGAGTGAAACTCACCTATGGTGGTTATGACAGTGATGGCAAAGTAAAATGATCCAGCAAATTTCCACTGAACACCGGCTCTGTGGGGCTCGGCCTCCAATATGATGGACTCCAATATTTGATAGTCCTCGTCGCTGATGTTGTATTTCCCTTGGAGACGCTTCTCCTTAGCTTCCAATTGCTCTTTCTCCCTCATTTCAAAATCTGATTCCAGGGCATCGAACACCGCGGCCCCAACGAGAAGGTAAGTGAACGTGCAGATGATTAGGGACAATGTCCGCACGTTCTGCCGCTTCATGGCCACCAGGAACCGGCGAGTGAGGGGCTCATGTCCCCTCGGATCCCCCGGGAAGGCGCAGCAGTTGGGAAAACGTTGGCAGTGTGTGGAAGAGGAGGGACAGAGTGGTGCGTGTTGGTGACAGCGGGTGCGGCGGACTCTGGAGCAGTGGAGACCGCTGTGATCCCTGTAACTTGTCCCCAGATCCTGATCTTGGTTCGATGAGAGACACAAGAGACTACTCGATCGCCTGGACCAAGTGCCTTGCAGCCGAGAGACTCTGCGCAAGACCTGTCCAAACCAAGTCCTCCCGGTGCGTAGTGCCATCAACAATCAGCTGCTATCACTTACTGTTTTTAAAAGATCCTTAAATAAACTATCTAATTACATTAAAACATATTTAAAAATAAACGTTAGACTCTGTTCGCTCTTTTTTTCCTTTTGATGCGTTGCTCTCAGTTCCTTTCTGATGCATTTGACAAAGGTTTCAAGGAGAAACGCAAGATACAAGTAAGCTTCCCGGGTAGAGCATCTTCTCGTATTTGCTCCCAAGTTTCAATAAGCACCAACCTGTTCATCGCTGAGATTGAGTAGGCTATTTTTACCAGCCATCCCTCAGTTGCACTAAATCAATTGACTGTGTATGGAATGCAGAAATAAAGCATACATTCAACAGGCATCCTCCAATACGCTGAGTAGACGGTAAGACCACAGGATGAATGAACGATATGGCACCGTGTCTGTAGATAAATTTATCTAGACAATTTGTGTTTCGGGTTATTTCGCTCATGATATTAAATCTAATAATAAAACGTTTATTTTGTAATTTCCTCTAGGATCAATAAACTTCCCCTCTGTCTCTCTTCTTCTATTTAAAATATTGCATGTCCATTGCGCTATTGATGCTGGACAAGTTCTTTCATAATGAAATTATATTCCACAACAATGCTGAAAAATTCCTCGTCATCAGAAATGTAGCGCCGCAACAACAGGTTCCGTTTCTAATACTTTTATCTGCATTAAGATAGTAGTGCATGTTAGGCCCATAGGCTACGGCATAAATATCGTTTACTTTTAAGAGTAGCCTTTACATAAGGATTCCTTAAGTAGAAACTATAGAATCAGCCAGCATTAGGATCATGAAGAGGTTATGATAAGCCCAAAGACTTCTGAGGAATCCACTCCATCATTACACCCTGTACGCGCTGCTGCGCTCTCTGTTAACTTCCACGCTTCCACTAGCCTATATGCTGCGCATATCCAACAGCGCTGGAATCAGGTTTCTCCGAGGGCTTTTAATCGATATTCGTTGTTTTTCAGAAAATAATCTGTTTTACTCCGTTTTTGCCTGTGCTCAAATTAAACTTAAATTCCATCGGTTCTGATAGGTTGCTTTTGATGACGCGACTACAGGATCTTTGTCCTCATATATATACTCACTCAGTCAGGCAGCTCAGTCAGCCTAAATTTTAAGTGTCACTTAACTTATCTGAGTTATCTGAGACCATTTGTGCTTTATAATTCCCCTTCGAGTTCTGAGATGTGCTCGTGGATCACCGATCCATCGCTTGGCCATTTTGTGCCTGCATGACAGGCCCCCGCATTCATGTCCCTCCCTTGGTGACCACTCCTGTTCATTATGAATAGGGCAGTTTACTTTGAATCACAGTACAGATAGCTTCTCCGGGACCTGCAGGGCAAATTCACAACATTATCATGGCCCACTGTGTGCGCTACGAAGACAGGAACTGTCCAAGGTGCTGAACAATTAGACCAAACAGCCGTGCAGCTGAGAATCTTTTAAAATTGTTCTACTACCTTTGTAGTGCTTTGACAGTATTCTATCTAAAATATGATATCATAGACTATAATTAGCCTGGGATTATGCAATAGTTTATGTTTTAATAAATAGACTTTTCCAAACAAATAGGCTTATACAAACATATTGACAAGCTTCTAGCCCATCCTAAACAAGTATGAGTTCTTACAATTTATTTAAAGCGAATCTTAATGAATTCGCACTCTCACACCCCCCAATTCAAGTAAAATAATAATAATAATAACAATGAGTTAAAAAAGGGAATAAATTGCAATTAGAGGGAACATGATAAATGCACCCATTTGAATCTGAACAGCTCCATAACTAATCAACACTGTCTGGATCTGTAGATGTCTATCTTTAGCTCTTGTTGTTCACATCTCAAGTCCCTGCTCTATTCACATGCAGAGCTCATTATGTAACTGGTGATATTTATCGTGGTACTTTTTAGAGTTAACATTTTTGTACACGCACATTTACAGTTGGACAGAAAATAGAAACACCTAGCCAATGTTTTCAGAAACAAAGTAGATATTTAACATTAAACACAAGACTGATGAATAATAATTAATTTTATTTAGTTTTTAGCGCTTTACACAATTTGGTCGCCAATTAATACCACAGAACGAAAAACGAATGGACCGACAGCTATCAAACACAACACTCAGTCTGAGTGATACCACGGCAGCCAATTTGCGCCAGATTTGCTCACCCAACATATTACGTCTTGCTCGCACAGACCAACTCCAGTTGAATTGGCAGTGACTGGTCAGGGCACTGGTAGAAGGATGCGGCATGTTTTTGATGGTGGGAGGAAACCCACACAAACACGGGGAGAACATGCAAACTCCACACAGAAAGGCCCTTGGCTGAGGTGGGGTTTGAACCCAGGACCTTCTTGCTGTGAGGCTGTACTCATGCCGCTTTCATTCTTACAATATTAACCATTTCAAGCTCAAATAGTTTAAAACATTTACTAACAAAAATGCTAAATACTGGACATCTTGTTATCCAATATCCAATTTCTCTGGAGTTTCCATTCATGATAAATATAGCAGAAGAGGACAGTATTTAGTATAGAGGTGCATTTATTTTTCTCAAGGGAAATTATTTTTTTTAATGGGGATGGCCCTATTAACTTGTCAGTCTGTCATCAGTGAAGATACCTTGGATTGTCTCTGTTTATAACCAGCCAAATGTTATTACTACTGTTGCCATTTGCCAGACTGTATCACTGCAGACTGAGTTGCACCCACAGAGTGGCTAACTCACATACAGAAAGCAACCATACACAGCACTCCACAGGCATTTGGCTGACTAAGAGGAAAAACGTTGCTGGTACAGTCTGTCTCAAAGTATCTCTGGTATTGTGCTTTTCCTATTTTGACAGTTAAGACGCCTACTGTAGCAGTTGTTTCAACCAAATACTGCACTACACTTTATTACATTTATGTCAAGGCTACTAAAATATCTGAATTAATCTAATTTGCCCATCAATTTTGAAGAGGAATACTAACTGATTTCTGGTTTCCTTAAACTTAATTTGAGTCCTACAATGCTCACCCAAAAATGCACATACTGCTCTATAATGGCTGCATCTTACTACATACATGTAAATCTAGAGGCCACTTTATTGCATACACCTGCTTGCTAACAAAAACTGAACATCAAAAAGAACAACAGGGTCACACTTTACCCATGCGTAAATGGATAATGTGTGCAGCTGTGTTGACCCAACATTGGAATGAGGAAAATATGTGTTTGACCTTGGAATATATGTTTGTGCCACAGCTAATAGTGTCAATCTTAAAAAAAATAAAAAAAATAAAAAAAATCCTGATCTCATTTAATTTGTATGTAGTAAATTGTTGCGAATGAGTTTACTGTGAATGCTGCGTATAACAAAAAACCAGTTGGCAGATGTTCTGTGGACACAATCCCCAGAGAAATAAAAGAGCATGTTAAAGAGATGAGATGAGAACACGTTGGACTAGGAGTAGCTCGAGCTGATAGACGGGCCACAAAACTAAAATAACAACTCCCAACGAAAGCAGTTTCGGTTCAGAGCTTATCACTTCTAGATACAGACGTGTACCAAATTAAACGGCACACATATTTTATTCTTATTCCAGGACCAAATCTCAAAACGTCCACTACTGTAAAGTCTTGATTAGAGAGATAGTTTTGCCTACAGAAAGTATTTTTAATATGATTGTTATCAAAATTTGAGCACTTATCAGAATTACAGGTACTCTAGGCAAATTAATCAATAGTTTCACATTTTGAGGATTGATACCAATCTTAAAACATTTCTCCTCGAATCCTTGAGGCACATAGATAAATTGGCTGTTTCTTCAGCAGACATTTCAATCTAGAATTTCAAAAGGACTGTATGAGACAATTCTTAAATTGTGGATGCTCTCATATTGCCAATAAATATGCTATATTTAAACAATTATCAAATAATTTAATGAGTAAAACATTTATATTTTCTCATGCAGAAACAGAAGTTCATTAATATGCAGCATTTTCTTCTGTAAAAAAAAACACCAAATTTAACCTTACATTAAAATTTCTTAGTTACATCTATTATTAGCTGGGTAGACACAGTCTTTACTAGAAGGCTACAGAGACATACAGATTCACAGCAGCTTCCACACCTTACCATTTTTAATGCTAATTGTGAAGTCTGTTTTTGTTCTATTTCAACATTAGAAATACATTGAATGTACTTCTAGTTTTATTGCTGGCCTCTTTAGAAAAGTCAGGCAACTTTCTCAAACTGTTCCTGTTCACTTTTATAATAATAATTATAATAATAATAATAAAAAACGTAATTTAACCAGGTAGTTTAACTAAGAATCCCACTGGATATTTTCAAATAAGGGTTTTGGGCCATTGTGTTCATGCAAAGCCCATTCACACTATCTTATGTTTCGGTGTGAAAAGTGGGGTCCTCCTGGTACCCTCGTCTTTATTGAGCAGGCAGCTAATGGGGCGTACTAAAAATATCCCATGTTGTGCCAGAAGGTCAACTTGAATGCATTTATCAGTAGATAGCTGTCTTAGGCTGACCTCTCTAATCTTTGCTGCGGTCATGTCCAAGTTGGTTGGTTACAGTACCAATGCCCTTAAATATCTTATGTATTGTGGGAACAGGAAAATCAAAGTATTTGACTGATCGATTTGTAGTTTAGGCCATGGTTAACTATAATCCTGACCTCCTAAGTACCTATTCTGAGTTTCTTTTCTGCGTGCTCATTGCGGCACACAAAGGAAGGCACACAAGGGGAGGGAGGACGAGTTTCTGTTCAAACTGGTTGAATAAGTGAAGTTTCTATTGCAGGGCCCTGCAGCTCTCCACGGGTGAGATATTTGCAAAGGAGATCACCTCCTATTGAACCACTGTGCTTGTGAGACATGTTCTCCTATCTTCAGCCACGGAGCGCCTCTGAGCTTGTTTTACATCGACCTTATTGTAAGTTCAAGCACCTGTCGTTGACAGATGGGAGAGAGGCTTTTGTTTTCGATGAATAATTCATCTGGATAATTCCCTTCATTCATTCGGTTTTACATAATTCACTTATTACTTCGTAATTATTTTTGGAGATCACTGTGATATAACCACCCTGCTGTTTAAACATTCAAGGGAATTCTTTCAGTAGAATCCTCAGATAAGGGAAAATCTAAGTTAATATCAGGTTAAGAGCATACATGAACAAGTCACATCCTTGGTTGACTTTCTCCTAAGCCAATAAGGCCATTCAGTCCTTACCAATAAAGTAATCTTATATTATGCATTCATAAATAACAAATTGATGGGTCGTTTCATCAGCGTGAAGTGCAGCCATGGCTGGGCGGTGCAGGCGATGGCCCTTCTTCTCCAGACCCTCCATTTCCCCTGGGGGGCTGCTCCCACCACCCAGCCTACAGGCTGTCTAACGGTCCCTCGCCGTCTCCCGTGCAAAGGCAAGCTAATCCCAACCTGTGATCTCCTGTTGGTCCACGGCAGCTTTTCTCCCCTCCAATAAGGAGGAGGGAAGCCTCTGAAAATGAACACAGCCAAAACAAATACATACACATTTGCGGGTGACTAAAATGCACGATCAATTAACGGTTGTTCCATCATCGGGTGCCGCCGCTATTGCCTATTTGACGAGCAGGCAAATGGCCGTGCTGCCTTTACTGTGGTGACGAGCAGGCAAATGGCCGTGCTGCTGCCTTTACTGTGGTGGTTCCCGTCGCACAACCACCGAGAGACCACGGCAGGGAACACCAGCTGACAGTCGTAGCAGAGACTACCGCGTTTGCGCCAGTTCCCTAGAAGAAGACGCGGCAGAGACCCCTCGGAGGCTCGTTCTAAGACCACGGTTGGGTTTTATGGGCTGTGCGCTTTCTTACTTATTCACTGTAATCTTTTACTTTGGTTTGATCAGGGTTGGAAATCCACATATTTTTTGGCGGTGCAAAAAGCTTGAGAGGGAAACTGGAGCAAAGTGTAATATTAGGATATGCACACTTCTTACACTTTCTAGACAAGCTAAACAGCAGGGGGCTTCCTTTGAGCTAATCTCCTTCCGCTGGTGAGCGTGTGTGTGTGTGTGTGTGTGTGTGTGTGTGTGTGTGTGTATGTTCTAACTGGGAAGCAACCGCAATGAGAATATGAGGCATGCTTCTGTTTAACTTTTACCATCTACACAAGTTGTTTGATATGCTTTTTATTGACAGACACAAAAGAAGAAAAAAAGAAAACCGTCCCCTTTTCAGAGTCCAACGGAAGTAAGAAAACCTATCACTATGCAGATGTCTGTAGCAGACCATAATGGATTCAACTGGTGGCGGAGTCAGGTGGTTGTATAATAACTGTTGTACCTCACAGAGCAATTAATTTACACAGCCGACTGGAGTTATACCCAGGAGTCCTCTGCTGAATAATCTTGTTCATTTCACAGTCTCTGTGGAGCTGCTCTCACAGATTGTCTCAGGGTGCGGTTTCAAGTTTCGAGAAAGGGTCAACAAATGAAATGTCATCTTTCATAACTTTGAAGGACACATATCAGGACAGGATTATGCCGTTGCCTAGAGCACAGGTGGAAAACGACGACTCGTGTCCGGGTGCTGACGTGTTGTCTGTGATCCCCTTCATAGCCCACAGCCTTCTAAGAGGTGCACATGCTTGGATATACAGTAGAGCTGAGTGGATATAAATAACCCCCCATAGAACCGTACACAATATTTACATGGGATTGAATGTGACGTAGACTAGTCTATTTACAGACATCTGTCTGTGGTGGCGGGCTCCAGGCCACTCTAGGCCCCAGCTTCCAGCGGCGTGTCCAGGGCCTTGACGTGGACGCTGGGCAGGCCGAACCAAGCCAGAGGTAGCTCTCTGCCTGCGCTGTCGTCCTGGAACTTGATGCTCAGGTAGAAGTCTCCTGTGTAGAGGAAGAGCAGGGCGCCGATGCAGACCGAGTTCTCCTTGGGGTTAACCTGACGCCGACACAATAGAAGAGCGGTGAGCAAGGGGACACCCAGGTAAGGTGGCACCATGCCTTCCCCTTTAAATGGCTGTTCTCTAATTCCACCCCCGGTACAACAACAAGACATACAGGCAAACGACACAATCGTCCTTGACTGTGAAGGAACGGCGACGTTAGCGTGGAAATCCCCACTGACCGTGTCGATGTAGAAGGTGTTGGAGCCGATGAAGGTGACGGCGTCCTGCAGCTCGTAGTTCTGCACGCCGTTCTGGTAGTCCTGGAAGGGCACCACGGTCAGGGCAAAGGGGCCCACGGCGCTCCGGCTCCGGTTGGTCAGCTTCACCTCCAGGGGCACGGCGTCGCCCACCCTGCAGTCGGCCACCACGTCACAGTCACAGGGCTTCCCGTTCACCACCACGTCTAGAGGGGGGGGGGGGAGGAGACGGGGTGGAGGAGAAAAAAAGAGAGGAGACAGGGTGGAAGAGAAAGAAGAGAGCAGACGGGGGGGGGGGGGGAGGAGAAGGGAGGGAGAAATGTCTATTAGCATACATGCCATCGCTTTTCTTCTCACCGCAATCATGCTTACCACTTCAATGCCTGGTGGGGTTTAAGCATTTAAAAGGAGGGCTATGACCGCAAATGACAGTGGACAGGTTAACTTTGGAGGAGGAGAGGAGGGGGGGGATATTGAGTTGAGTGCTGCAACACAATGGTCAGTGTAAGCCACAGAGCAATTTCTGGAGACATGATTTGGCTTTGGAGACGTTCCAATTTTGGCCTCCGATTCCCCCAGTCACGCGTTTCCCTTTGCATATCTGGCTCATTTGCATTCATCTAAACGCCATGGCTCTTCACAGGCATCCATAGACTCCTTTGGCCCCAGGATTCATTTTATCGACCAGGACAGAGTGTCGGAGCTTGAGGTCTCATGCATTAGCAATTTCTGTAAAGAAGAGGTTGATAGGATTGTTGAGCCTAACCAACACCCCCCAGTCCCCCACCCCCTCTCCCACCACTTGCATCGAAGCAGCCTCATTATTTTCCCGCT
>JAPMUY010010559.1:50000-121182 GCA_026901105.3 Galaxias olidus
TCCATTGGTTTCGGTGAGGGATGCAGTGTACATGAAAGAGACCCAAACGCACACGGCTTCTGGAAAAGAACAGCGTCAGATCCATTTAAAAAAAACAAACAAACAGGGAGCTCTGTGTATTTTGGCCAGATATGAATTTGCATAATATGCAACATCAAATCAACATTGAATCAGAACAGCAACATAAATCCGCCCCAAATTGGCAGATAAAACTTGTCCAATTATTGTATTTCTAGAAAACGAAAAGAAGATTTGAGTAATCTTCGTCCATCTTTCCTATCAAAAACAGCACCAACTATCAAATGATGTAACTGTTAGCAGGCTATACTTCAGAGCCCTGAAAAACACGGGCTTGGTTCAAATAAACCAATCATCAAACCGGATGGGAGCTCTGGTGGGTGTCCCATTATGTTGTTTTTTCCTTTTAAGGAAATCCTGCCCGTTGGATTTCTGTGGTGCCTTATCTGGACTGGCAGAGGCCAGGCTGAGCGCACGGCCCTTCTCCCCCGGTGGGCTCGTCATAGCCCGCCCTCCTTCCCACCTCCCCAGCCAAACCCACGGAGCATCACAAAGGAGCCGTGGTGGCACTGGGCTTTCATCCGCCGCCAACAGGGATCACTTTCGCTTCCTGTAAATAAGACTGACAGTGGCATTTTTGTCCCTTTGCTTCTTCAATAAAGCAGGGGGAAAAAAGTGGAGCTGCTTTTTTGGGGGGGGGACTTGCTGGGTGGAAGACTAAGATTGGCCTTGCGGGGCGCCGTCACCCAGCACTCAGAGCGCGTCTCGAGAGGCTAGTGGGAGTGGACGAGGGTAAAGAAACCGCCTATGAAACAGGTCTATGGACACATTCAAATGCACAGCAATAACATGCATCATTGGCGATATCTGTCCTCAGCAAGGCTTATTTCCCCTAGACGGGATCCTCTCCGCCTTCAGTCATGGAGGCACCTGTCTGTCTGTGTGCCAACCGGCTCCCTTACACAGCATGAGATAAGTCAGTCTAATTCTGACAGGGTCCACAGAACAAGGCTAGACGTCCCTATTAGAGCATTTCTTTTCCTCAGCTTAGGAGAGAGCCAGTGAAGACTCCAGGCCACCACAGTCAACATTGCGGAGAACATGTGCTGTTGCTGGTCGCCATCAGACAGCAGTGGCTGCACAGTAAGAATAAACTGCTCTATTGTATTACAGAGGAATTGCATTTTAGCATAATATCACATTTAAATTAAAACTAATGAAATTTTCTTTTTTTTTAAACGAGGCATTTTTTACGTAAAAGCTTCATTACATATTCAAAGAACGAGATACAGTAAGCTAGGCTTACATGTGCCATCTTTCTCAAAAAGCAAGGATAAACAGCCTCAGGACATGCTTAGACTAAGTTAAAGTTGAAACTGGCAGACGTTCCTTTTGCAGATGTTATTTGTTTTACGTTTTGCACCTCACCACTCCAGTCTGTCCACTGACAGAGCTGTGCCAAATGACTAGCTCCTTGAACACAACACTGGCTTTATGGAAGACATGCAACACAGTTACCCACAGGACTGCCACCAAGTCAATGACTAGGACCATAACGTACAAATATATTTGAGCGCGCGCACACACACACGCACGCACGCACGCACGCACAGATGGTGGCCTGAATTATGCCATATCATTAGTGGTGGAGTGTGCAGAAATGTCCCTGCGAATGCAATCAGTTAGTCCTCTCTTACCGTGTTGATGTACCCATTAAACAAATTGATGGCGCACATAATCAATTAAGAGGGAAACCACTTACTACCCAAACACTTTTTTGTTTGAAAATTCAAGGGTGCATCGTATAGCACGACACAGCTATAGCGTTAGCAGGAAAGTCTTTTTTTTTCTGCCTCTGGTCAGAATGCCATACTTTGGCTCTCGACGGAACAGTACCAGAATAGTAATGTGTTTGTGCGTCTCATTCTGAAATCAGAATCGGACGGATCAGCCTGTTAGTAAGAAACAAAGTCACAGAATGTGGTCACGGTTTAGCTGTAGCAGAGGATGGCGTTGATGCTCAGCACAGTGGGTTTCTGCTCTGCACTACAAGCCAAGTATCCAGCTGAGGAACAAGCTATGCCGTTAATATGCATGAGGCCTAACTGAGTACAGAGAATGAAACGCTGGCCATTTAATTGTGTAATCTTAGGTCCCCCGGGGAGCCTTTCAGGTGGGCCTCGCCATCAGAAAGTCCATTACTCTGCAGTGGTGTTAATTGTGGGTTGTTTCAGTCTGAAGGGTAAGGCCATGAGACAAACACACACACACGCAGCCACACATAATGGGCGAAAAGCAGGCCGACAGCCGAAGATTTTTTCTACAATTTGTGCCTTGTAATAAGCCCTTCAGAAATGACATCATGCCACTGATGGCAGCTGGCCAAAAGTACATGATGACACAGTTCATGTCACTAAGGGGCCATAGAACCAGCCCTCCCACCCCTGCCTCTGCATACAATCCTGTAGTACTACAGTGGGACAGTGACAATCTTTGTCTAAATCAAAGCGCTCGTCCTACGGCAGGAACGGGCTTGCAAGTGAAACGAGTAGCGCTGCACGAGACGAGAGAGAGAGAAATCAAAGAAATGATGGGCCTCTTTGTTTGGGTTGAAGAGCGGTGCGAAGTGGAACCGCCTCGCAAACAAATCACCGGGTCTCACCACCGCGTCGCTTCACCAACCCGCGTGTCGTCGGGTCAATGGCCGTTCAGTCAAAACGAGAGGGCTTGAGTTCCACCATCCACGCTCCTTCAGCGGGACCCCAAAAGGGACTCGCCCCGCGTGACGACATTGAGGAGGATCACAGTCTCGTCTCGAGTCAATCCACGGGGAGTACTGGGTTGGAAGGTTCACAATACGACGTGGTAGCCCCACCATGTTGACCACTCCTCATAAGTGGCTGGACTTAACGCACTGGAATAAAGCACCACACGTGCACGTCTGTGACCCGGAGATCCAGAGTAAATAATACCAACCCATAATCCATTGGAGAATGGAAATGATGGAAAACGTTGAGAGTACATTTATTGGTCGGGGTAATGAGGGTGTCTCTAAAACCAAACCCCGCTGAAAGTTTAATCTCATTAGGCCATTCACCTACTTTACCGCATACAATTGGCAGCTAATTGCTCCCAGTTTGTCAGGGTCTATGGAAGCTTGCCATGTGTCTGGGATGAATGTCTGGGAGCGGAGAATTAATTAAGGACAATTAAGGCACATGGCTTATTAGAGCGCCAAGTGAGAGTGCAATGATGGATGGGGACTTTCTGCTGAATGACACGTCTCTACCAGATCGTTCCACACTGCCTCCAAGACAAGGATGGTGGACGCTCCGAACTGAAAGTTCTACGAGGATCAAGGACAAGAGGAAGTCTATTTCTAACGGCTGGGGAGGAATGAATTGAACTGCTGGTGATGAAACTTGAATGATAGGCCCTCAGGGCGGCAGCCGGACCCCCAGAGATGGTGCTTAGGTACGATAGTGCATGGTGAGCCGTCTGCCTGGTGTTTGGTGAACAGGGGCCTTGACAGAGGCTCACAGGAACGGCTCCAGCACAATGCAATGAACCATTCCCTTTAAATCCCCACTAATCACATATAGATAGAAAATAATTAGAATCAGATTAAAACGGCCAGGGTGTTAAGGGAGAAAAATAAAAGCGGGTGCTGGGCAATCTCTAATCGGATCATCCAACTGTGTTCATGGCTGGCTAAACTGGAGGAGAACAGGGGGATTCTCATAAGATAATTTGACAGGATACATATTGCAATATTTCAACTTAGTATATACCTTCATGTTGGAACTACCAGACTGAACCTTAATCAAATCCAAAGGGGAGAAAACACTTAAAAAGCTTAAGAACTATCTTACAAGGGGATGACAAACTACTATCTTATAGGTTTCACCTTAGGTGGCCGGGACATGAACAGCAGTAGAAATAATTTGCACAAGGTGCACTTTTGTTAACCATAGCTGTGTTATTTTTTCCAGCCTTCAGAACACATAGACATAGCCTAAAACAGCTTAAAAGCACACAAAACTCACCTCAGTTGTTCCACCGACATAATAGCCCTTTTTGGCCTGGTCAAATTCAGTTGTGTGCTGTATACAAGTTGAAAAGCATTGATAGCCATAAGCAGTACGTGTGTCTAGCTGCAAAAAAACAACAAAAAAAAACAACAGCCAAGCAAGTTTGCTAAGCAGCTAATGAGGGGTGGTGGACCACGTCCACTATCGTCTTCTTTTGGCTGGAATAAATGTTCCCATGGCTACAGCCTAAGAGTGGGAAACACTCTATAACAAACACCGTATACATTAACGTGAGCCCATGTTCCACATAAAGAACATTAGGCTGTCATGTTCATGTGGCGTTAGCACAGGCTGCAAAACCTAGTGCCACCGAGCCTAGAGATCATGGCGCCAATGAGGATGTGAAAGCCTGAAAAGGCTGGGTCTACGGCGGTGAAGAATGGCCCCGACGGAACATAAAGGCTCTATCACAATCAAATATTTGCAGACGGGGACAGTATAGCACCTAATTGAGGCTGGAGAGGCCGCGCGGCGTAAAGGATCAACCTCTTTTTCCTATGACATAATCGCAAAAGAATGGAAAAGCAAACAGTGGACAATGGTGGGCCATCTCTATTCCACAGGGACAGCCCGACCCACACCGGGGAGTGGGAGGGTGTTTGTTTGACCAGGAGGACGCTCAGAGAGTAAAGAGACACTGATTGTTTTTACTCATCTTCCACGAAAAACCAATCTCGTTAGCGAGGGGTCTCCCCTGGGTGTTGAGAAGAGTGCACGTGGCTTCTGTCTGATGCTGCACCACACGCCCGTGCTCGCGTGCCGTCACAGCGCTCCCACCTGCTTCCCTTTCTTCCCCCAACACGGGCTGCAGCCTTTCATGACGCAGAAAACAAAGGACTCCACTCTGGCTCACCCACGTCACAGGCTTCGTTCGTGGAGACACCCTTAGGTGTGGTGAAGCCAAACTGGGACAGGCTTTACCCTTCAGACGACGTCATTGAGAAATCAAAAATAGTGTGGGCTTATCCTCCTCCAGATTGTAACTGGAGAATGGGGTTTACTTAAACTGTTTAGGTTTGGTGGAAGGGTTAGCGTGCAGAAGAATGCCTTCTATTATGGTCGGAGTCTGGCTGCACAAAGCTACACAAACAAGAGAAAGACCAACGTCAACTTCGAAACCAGCTTAGTATATCCTTCACTCAAACATCCCCAGAGCAAAGTCATCTTGGACACTTCCGAGGGGACCAAGCGTGGCTCAGCTCAAAGCCTGCCAGCCTCAGGTGGCACTGAAGCCCTCAAAGTGAATCATCCTTTCTCATGTCTGTGTAGGGCCATCAACGTTCCCAAGAATAGCAGAGACAGACAAACGTTGACTATTTTCTGAACTGCATTCATAAGGCAGCGAAGACAACCCACCTCCCTCCAATCTCATTATAAAACCCCTAGCCAATATTTGTGTTTGCCTTTGTGTGGGAGAAATGAAACAGGGACAGTCTGTTGATGACAGCTGCACAATGACGGCCGGAAGATTCCCCCAAAACTTGAGGAAAGTTGTGTTTCTTAGAGTAAAGCATATACAGTATGTGTAGCAACACATGCCACATCACCCCTGAAGGGGCTGAATTACATCATTAAGCTCCGAGTTCCAGTAAGGAAACAACCTCACACTTGCTAAGGCAGTCTACTTCAGTGTGCACTGTACTCGCTTTGCTCTGTAACAAATAAACCACATTTAATGAACTCCAAAACAATATGGAGTTTACAATGTGCCGTATGGTCATGAGAGCTGTGAAGTACACCATAACGGCTTTAAATAGGCTCTGTTGACTTTCACTCATCACAGCAATATTCTTTAAGGTAAATAAATGAAAACTCCATACAGCTTGATTCATTCTCTACGTTGACCAACAGGAAGATCAATATACTTATTGCCTATCAAGTCAAGTCAAGTCCGAACAAGTATTTAAAGAGGTAGTTCACCCATTTTCGATCTTTTGATGTGTTTTTCATCAGATACCAATGTTGTATTTGAAACATTGTATTGTAAATTACCATTTCACAATCAAACAGCAGAACGTCAAACTAGTTGACAAAATTACTCTATTGCATCATCCTTCCTGAATTTTTTTTAAACTACCGCAGTTTTCAGCCAAGGGGAGAGCATTTGTTGGTTCTAAATTTGATTCGCGCAGTGATCTATGGGCATTGTGGTGAACAATGAATCCATTTAAATGCCGGTGGTCGAAAAAATATGTGAATTCCACTTATATTGATCTAATGACCGAACTTGTTCAATGTACTTACTTAACTTAGCCTAAACAACACCATATATTGTTGTGAAGTATCCCTTTAAGTAATATGTTACTTAACAATTGTTTAGTAGTTGCAAGAACATAAAAAAAAACATTTTGATAGAAATCATTGTCTAAAAGTAAAATGGAATTAAAATGGAAATATTCCCATCACCCACAAAAGACAAACTACTATAGGGCTATCTTGGGGTTACTTGCTATGGCGTACATAGTGTAAAGTCTCCTCATTAAAAACCTTTCCTTGTGCGTTCCCCACCGGCCTATATAAACATAGACGCTCCAGTGTTTCCTCCGCTCCGCACATGTTCTTTGTTATTCTGCAAACAAAGGAGTCATTGGATGGGGAGAGTTTGTAAATGAAGGGATTAATACAGTTTATTGAGTACGACAAGGCCAGAAAAGGCATCCAAGGTTTGTGTTAAAAAGGTGTGATTTAATATACATGGAGACATACAGTCTGTGTGAGTCATCCTTCGTTTGGCCCAGAGGTAAATTAAGAAGCCAAGGCAAGGTTATTGTCTTTGTCTTGATCGCAAGCTTGACTCACTCAAACCTTTTTATAATTGCAACATCCTTTTTTTAACACTGTTTAATTGCAACCTTTCCCAACACATGATAGATAGATTAATCTGATTCATTTTAGAAAGTGAAGCTGAAGGAGGGCACAAACAATGCTGATGATCATGCTGTTGTCCTATTGACAAAGTAGTTAATCCTACGTATATGGTAGCCTTAAGAACTGGATCAGTGATGCTAGCCAATCTGACCCAATGGTGCAATCAGAGAAACAAGGCCCCCGTGAATTTAGGGCGTGTTCACACCTATAGTTTGTTTGCTTTGTTTAGATTCAGGGACTAATATGATACAATGTTGCACTTGCCCCTTGGTTCGATCTGTGTTCACAATGCAACATTTACAGTATAACTGACCAAAACTTTGGCCATGCCCAAGCCAATTGTTTAACCCCTTTCATTTGACATATTTTTTGATGTTATACAGTATTTACAAAAACTATAATGTTGAGGCTGAATCGCTCTAGTCTTTGTGGTGCCAAAAGGCCTCTGCAAGAGACACCCTCCACCCATCGCTCCATTCTGACCAGTCTTCCTGCACATCTTGCATGACACTGCCACCTCCATGCTTCACTGAAGGAAAGGTATTAGACAGGCGATGAACAATACTTGGTTATCACCAGACGTTGTACTTGGATTCCAGCCTGAAAAGTTCATTTTTTTTCTCACCAAGAATCAATTTAAACTATAACAAAAGTTTGCAGAAAGTGAAAGAGTGTGCCGCTGCATTATTTCTTTTTTGTCTGCAGCACTGAAATGACCTGATAGCATGACTCTGCACAAAATAGTAAGTTGTGTGCACCATATAGATTAGTGATCTTTGTTTTAGTACTTGGCAGCTACAGAAGCAAGGCCGAGAGCTAGGAAATCTCTGTATATACGAGGCAGCAAGCTACGACGTGCGGTATGCAAGGAGCAGTCTATTGGCTGGAGCAAAGCTAGAGGATAAGGCGGAAATTGATATGGTCCGATAAACTCTGTAAGGGACCTTGCTGGCATTGCTGCCTATTTGTAGCTATGGCAAGTACATGGAACAATTACCTCATTGCAAAAAGAATGTCCTGCTCTTCAAGCCATGTGAGATGTTTATGCAATACACATACAGGTGTTATAGTACATGCAGATATGACATGAAAAAAAAAAAAAAAGGATAAATTGGCTCCATGAAGGTCAAATTAAATCACGCTAAGCAGTACAAGTCCCCTGGCCTCCAAATGAAACCATGGAGAACTAACCCATGGCAATCAATTACTGCCTAGGAGGAGCTTAGCTAATCTTTGGCTGTGTGTGTGTTTGCAGAGGCAGTCTCTCCTCCTCATTTCTATCTCTGTCACTCACTTTACATGACCCCCTGGTCCCTGACTTGTTCATCGTCCCACCTAACAGCCAGTGGGCCATGAAATGTTTATTTATTTTTTTGGTCCGAAATATTGTTCTGGACTTAACATGGTATCCCTGATTACTTCTTACTACTATTACTTGGAATCTAATAGAGACTGGTTTATTTCTGGGGAAAAGTGAAGTGATACAGGGGCTGCACAGACTGAAATGGCATGTCATCAGAATAACATGTTTACTGTGAACGCAACTGAACAGAACTCTAATAAGATCTCTTTAAAATAACAAGCCGTTATTTAAAGTCCTCTCCGTCTCGGAGGAGAAGATGGTGTGCACTAAAAAAAGCACAAGCAAAGCACACTCCACTGCAGACTAGAGGCATTCCATTTACTTACTTGTTTTTTCCAAAGATGAATATCGTTTAAGCGCAGAGGGCAGGGCATTCGGCAAACGGCAGATTGACTGCCTGTGTTTTGGATTGAGGTGTTTATCCAACATGTCACTTTACACCGCAGTATAAAATTTGAACACAACCATGTGCACCTTCAGGCTTATTGAATGCATCGACAGACCTTTAGACGAGTGGACTCAGCTGACGGCGACTCCGTGCTACTCCGACGGATAGAGGAAAGGGGCTCGCACAGTGTGTCTGTTTTAGATTTTAACACACGACATACAGAGAGGCAGAGCAAAAGGAGACGCACGTCTGAGAGATGCATAATTAAAACACCATGGCCAGTGTTGCAGAAGTAAGTAATGCACCAAAACAAGTTACCTTTTCACTCCATTTCCCTTTTCCACTCCCCTTTGAATAATTTAGAGTTAACAAAAGGCACGAGCTCAGGTCCCCCAAATAGTGCCGATACCTAAAAACAGCCAGAGAGGGCAACTGAGTTATCGCGGCGTATGAATGATTCAATGGCACGTTCAGTAGTAATAAACGTCTGTGGCAGGCCTTTGGGGACGCTTTCAGGGCAAAGACAATGTAAGACAACTACTTAAGTGGTCCAGGCTGAGGCTTGTCTGAGGATAGCTGTGCTCACAAGAGCAGACACAACATAACCTCGCATGCATACCCTTGCTGGGAACAGCACTCCCAGATTGAGTGTTCCCTCACCCACAGGGCAGTGGTGCTGAAGTAAATAGAAACGTTGGCTTTAGACCGGAAGTGCTCCACACCGTCAAACCCGCTCCATATTCTTCTGCTAATCTGTTGTTTATATGTTGGCTTGTCAGTCAGTCAGTTGGAGCTGCTCATTAAGTTTTAACATAGCTGCCATCCAGTGGAAGAGCACCAGATGCAGATGACTGGCCCAGCGTTTGGCATCCGCAGTTCAACCAGATGATGGCAGGCCACAAACGGTCCCATCCCCAGCCACCACTCCAACCCCTACTGTTCATTAGATCCATTTACACTCAGTCAGCACTGGGTCGTTAAATTGGCCAGAACAATGTCAAAGGCAAAAAGGATCTCATTGCGCAGATGAAGGCGGACGTCTCAAAGGAGCAACAGGCAGCGCCGATAGCAGGTGGCAATCTGACATGTTTGCTTCTGCTGTGGGTGGGAAGCTAGGTTCTCACTGGACTGTTTGAGGGCAGGGTTCTCATGGGTAGCTCTTCCTCTGAACTGGAGCCACATGTAGTTATCACACACAGCACTGGGATCAGGATACAAAGGCCTCAACCTAGCTCTGCCAATTAGGCTGCTGTGACCGGGGGTGCGCAGGTGCTTGTGGCAGCCAACCAATAGCCTGGAGGACAAGGACCAGGGCCAGCTGTGACAGACCAATTGCAGGCAAGAGAGGAAAGCAGGCCCTGATTGAAGTTGAACCATTGGACAACAGAGTTGTTGTGATCATGATACGGCCATTTAGGCCTTTGAATAAACAGCCCCTGGACAACCACTGGCTAGCGTGAAAGCCTGTTACAAGGGCCAAGCTTGGAATGGGGTCCATAAAATTAGGGGGACACTGGAATCAGTGTGAGACCACAGAACATGGGCAGCAGTAAAGACAGAAGAAATAGCTATGTGAATTAGAGGCCGCACTGCCCCCTCTCGTTATGTTCCAGCCAATGTCTAGCCGAGCCGTCAGGTGGTGCCCACTAGTTCCTGCCAATGAAACGGGCCGACAGTAGGGGCGGAATGCCGGCGGGTTTCGGCCCATTTCCTGTGGGACTCTCGCATGGTCGGTCCTTGGCTCGTACCCGGCCTCTGCGTCCCAATCCGCACATGTCGGAGAGAAGCCAGAGTGGCACTTCGCATTAGGTGCTGCATGGATGCTCCTGCCAGTGCAGGCGGCACCAAGGCGGGCTGGCACGCCATTCAGACCGCGACTCGCTCTGACAGCCAGCCAGCAGCGGCCAGAGAGAGAGTCGACAGCAGTGACTCCTACTCTGGATCATGTTGTCAACGTGGCCTGATGGATGTTTCCGTGGGGGCCCCCGTTGGAAGTACACTACACACTTTGTACTGTGAGGAACCTAAACGCCGCACAGCGTTTGGAGCCATCATCAGGTAGTAGCCTGCACTGTATTAAGGTTGCCCGTCTGCATCACGTCAGGGTATTTCTCTCACCACGGCTGTACAGGCTGACTGTGTGCTACTTCACCGGACCTTTCTCGGGACATCTTCGACGTAGACTGATTACCTCATGCTGACTGTGCTCTTAGACTTAAAATGGACACCTGCTTTTCATTCCTACAAAAAGCAAACAAAGAGATACACCAATCTGTTTTTTTATGCCTTGCAAGGGCTGGATTGTGCTGTGACTGGCACATTCAATGTCATGGAAGATATGCAAGCTGCTATTGTCAGTTCATATACGGTTAGAGACAAAAGGAATGTGTGCACTCAAGACTTTCGTCAGCAGACTGTGCCACATTAGCCTGCCAAAATCAATAGGAAGAAATATGTCCGCCTAAAGCAGGGAATATGAAAACTAAGACAGGGCTCAGCACAGCAACAGATTTCCCAAAACCTTTTAGTCCATTCATTCAAAATGCATGCTCAAACTAAGGCTGTCAAATGGAGGAAGTCTGATAGAATCTACAAGAGAGCAAAGACCCAGTAAGAAAAACAAACCTTGAAACAGATTGTATATGTAAGTTCCATTTTACCATGACTAGGGACTGTATAATGACATCATGGAATTGAAATGCTAAATAAAGGCAACGTTTGATTTGAAACACCACAAAGAAAACCATTTCAAACACCAAACTGTACTGGGCAATATGGGTCATATCTGTAAACCTGCCTACTAAAGGCACCAAGGCAAGGTGTGGTTTCAGGAGCAGAGTGTAAACACGGGGAGGGGGAGTGGATTGATGGGCCTGCTCTGCCAATGTGCAAAGGCACTCTTTTTCCTCATCGTTAGAGAGGCCTGATCTGTGAGGCTGGCGCCCAGCCATGCATGTGACTTGAGCCCAGTGCACCGCTAAGGATGATAGGAACGTCTAGGGGAGAGAGACAGACAGGAGAATAGAGTACAGTGCAGTCACCCATCGCCACGGATATGAGAGATGCCGGTGAGATGAGGAGCGGCCTGCTGAACGAACCAGCAGGTTGGCGAACGGAGAGCGTAAACAAAGGGGACGGAAAGGCGGCGCTGGCAAAGCTAGTGCCGGCCCTTCCTCTCCGTCTAAATCAACACGGCTGTCCTCCAGAACATCGGCCGTAGCTTCTGGGTCTGGGTCGCCGTGGTCATTATCGGTAGTGCTCTCCTGCTGGGACTCGCAACAACCAAGGGAGAGCACTCCAATTGTGGCTGACGCCGCTGAAAGGGAGGCACGGCGCGCTATCCTCCGGGGACTCCTTTAGCATCCTGTCCGGCCTGGGGCGTGAGCCCTTTGTCTCTATTGGTTTCCCAAGAATCCGTGGGCTGTTTCTTCCTAATAAAGGGAGGGGGGGGGGGGGTGATGATTAGTCTGCCCCTGGGGCCAGGCTCATGGTACAGTAACTTTCCGTTAGTCACCGCCGTGCCACCTGGTGGGGCCAGGAGGCTGTGGGCTTAGTGGTGACTCAGCGACTGTTACTATGCTGACCCGTGACACATGCTGACCCGTGACACACGCTGACCCTGGTCTCCCAGCCAATGGAGCATGAGTGGGTCAAGTGTTCTGTGTCGAACCGGCAGCCTTCACACCAAAATATCAATATGTAAGTGAGGGACACCCGGATGGAGCGTGGCAACGCCGTTCCATTCACTACTGCTTACTGAGAATTTATGAACACAGACAATAATGAGACTTTTCTCTTTGTATTCCCAGGCAAAGCCATAAAAACATGGACACAAAGGATCAAACATGGCTTTGTAACACCAGTCTTCATCGCGGAATACTTAAGAATCCTCCCCAGATAAGATTGGGCTTTTGATTGAAGACACGCATGCGAGGGTCAGCCGGCAACAACAACAAAAAAGTGTATCCATTACCCAACAACAAAACGCAGCAATGAAAGCAAATGAACCAACACCAAAGCGACCCCATTCAAGTAATGGCCTTTAATTGGAATTTCGACACCTGAGGCATAAATACGCCGGCTTCTAATCTACCTTGTCAGAGAGATGTTGCTCTCCGTCTAAAAGCAAAGTCCAATTAAATATAATGAGGAGGCCTTGTAGTCGGACGCACCTGGGCGACGGGGAGGAGATGTGGAAGCAGCTCCTATGTGGACAAATAGTCTTTGTTTGCCTCTTGGCAGCCGGAGTCGCTCCCTGACCGCGTCCATGTCATTAAACATGTCTGAGAGCTCCCACTGCCCCAGCTCTATTAGCAACACGAGGGAGTCTGCCACCGGGCTCCTGAATAATACAATGCACTGTACACCAAGCCTTATCGGTGTGTCAACACTGGGACGTGCCTCATAGTGACTGGGCAGGGTTCCGTTCCTCTCCCCTTAAGCCACAGGAGCTACCTGAGGAGCTAGCCTGCCCACCGCATCGATCCGCACTCCTTGACCTCCTGCACATACACGTGTGGCGTCCCCGGGCGATGATGTCACAACGGAAGCCCTGTCGTATTGGCTCTTTAGCCGCCGGACCCGGCGACGTTGTGGGTGGACGTAGGAGGGGACACCGTGTTCGTCTGCCCTTCCTTTTCCTGCCCCCCAGCAGTGAACGGGCCTCGCACCCCTTTTGAGCCGCAGCACCCCGGCTTGTCTGAACAGCACGGACTGCAGCGTGAGTGGCAACGGGGCTAATTAGCGGCGACGTGGGGCGCCTCCCTGTGTTGGCAACATGCCTGCCTGTTTAACGCGACGTGCGGTGGAAAACAGTCTTTAGTGCTGCGAGCCGCGAGTCACTCGAGCATCAGCCACGGCGCTGGGAAGCGGGCGGGGCTCCGTCTGTCGCAGAGGGCCGGCTAGGTGAGGCCACTGACACCAAGGCAACGCTTCTCCGTCCATTTCAGAAGCGTGGAGCCTGGGCCCCCGAAGCAGATGGTGGAGAGGTCCCGACCGGTACGAGGGTTAGCCAGCACCTGGTAGCTGGGGGCGGCTCTGGGGAGGCCACCTTCGGCAGGGAGCAGGTTAGACTGAAGGTACGGGGGGGAGGGGAGCGGAGAGAGGGAACAATGCCGGCCCACTGCTCTCGAGGTTGGGCAATTATGTTCAGCTGCCGCCGCCAGGAGTAACCCTCCAATCCTTTTCACCATTTCACATCTCTCTCTCTTTCTGTCTTTCTCTTTCTTTCTTTCTTTCTCTCTCCAGTCCGTAACCTCAGACAACTCCGCACACATTCTTACGAAAAATCTCATTACTGCCTCCACCACAGGCACTGTGTGCCGTTGCATTATTCATCCACTGTGTGGTTCTCCTGACCACAGCCATTGAAATGGGGCAATAACCTTGATCACATATTTAAAATGCAAGACTATGAAATCAGCTATATCTAAGCAAAACCTTTAAGTGGCACTGGCATCCGGTTGGTTTCTGCGCACTAGCGTGGAAAGGCTTTGGACTTTGCCATCTGATCAATCCGGAGAGTCTTTGTATAAGAAACATGCGTGAGAATGGAAATAATGCAAGCGAGGCTTTCTTTAGCGGGAGGACACCTGTGTAACTCTTGTCTCAGAACTAATGCCAGATTTCAGAGGGACTCATTAGCCAGACAGCAATAGCAGTGTATTAGCATAATGCCCGGCTGCTCCTAATACAGCATGCATTGTCATCCGCCACTCGGCGTCCATACACTGGAGAAACATCAATTCAACCAGAGGGATTGGATGCTTCAAACTTTAAAAGTGTGAGGGACTATGAATGAGTCAGTAAGTGTGTGTCTGTCTGTGTGTGTGTGTGTGTGTGTGTGTGTGTGTGTGTGTGTGTGTGTGTGTGCCTGCCTGCCTGCGTGCACACTACACTGAGCAGCCATGCCGGGGGACAGCGCTAGGACCTGGGCCTAAGCTCTGTGACCAAGGCCACTTGCGAGCGCCAGTTACCGCCAGCTCTTTTGCGCTTGGCCGTGCCCAAATGAACGGAGAGCACACGCACGCTCCGCCATTTACAAGGTTAATGAACAAAAGTACACACCCGGTGGGAGCAATTCCATGCTTTCAGGACAAGTAAACACTCGGCTTTTAGAGGCAGCACGGAGCCTTAATGTAGGCCTAACCACCTGGTAACGGGGGGGACAGAGCGGAGCGTTAAGGCCCTGCTTTGATCTCTCTCTGCCGGTCAATCAATGCTCCGCCCCGGGTTGAAAGTGACTCACCCAGGACAGGCCACTGATGTCTTCGTCCATCTCCACTGATTAGGCTGATAGCTGAGCGACAGCCCCACAGGAGGTGACGGGAGCAATCAGCCACTCTGGGGGGGGGGGGGGGGTCAGGTTCATTTGGAGTCACCGAGGCCTCATTTCAGAGTGAGATGAGGCACATGCTGCGGATGAGCCCCGGGGACATTCAAGGATTCAGGCGCTGGTCCCCTTTACAACATCACCCCAAAAATGTTCCAATATACATGTAATGCACCGTTCCAATTTCCCTGATACATTCAGTATGAGTACAGTACAATCAGTGGCCCGGTGACTCACAGTCAAGAGCTGACTTAAACAAGAAAGCGTGACAGCTGGCAAGGCGGCCCCATTCCAACCATTACCAGAAGTAGCGGGACACACAACTCAATCGTTATCGCTCAGAAGCTGCATGTACAGCATGGCTTCTGTAAGGGCTTCCTTTGTACTACCACATTAAGTCAGCAATACAATTTGAAACCAATCAACATAACTCTTACTTAGCTGCACATGGGAGTTGTGTAGGCAACACAAACACACACACACACACACACACACGCACACACACACAGTCATTGAAACACCATGTGATGCAAGAGCAGAGCCTGGACAGGCAGATGGGTAGAGGACGGCCAGCAGACATGGACGCAGGTCACACTGACTTTAAACCGACTCTTTCACTGGGCTAGCCAATAATATGGGACTCCCTCTAGTGCCGGAAGGGACCGACACACACACACACACACACACACACACACACACTACAAACAGCATGACATACGTGGCTGGCCAGGTAAATGTGCTCACAGTCAGTGAGTGTGCCTCATGTGCGCTGAAGACATCTTTATACTTCTCTGCTCGTGAGCTAGTAAATAGCCCTCACCCAGGGACACATCACAGCCAGAAAGCCAGTCTGACATGATGGATAACAAGAAATACTGCGAGTATAAAACACTGAAACATGAAACACGTTCTCCACGACATTCCCCAGCCTATGATTACTACATACACGGTGTGACTCACGCGGAGGAGTCCGCTCCCAGAGACGCCCATCATTCTGTCACGGAGCACTGGGCTGAACCCGCGGAGCAGGCAAGCCCACTGAGCGTCTGGACATCCTGCCTGCCGGCCGGCCAGCCTGCCACCGCGCTCCGTGCCACTGAACGACCCCGCCATGAGCCAGTCGTCAGGGCCCGGCCAGCTGGCCATGACACACACCAAGGCCACGCTAGTAACACCCTTAGTCACGAAGGAAGGCCCTCCTTCTGGACCACCCACCCCTCCCCCCCCTCCTCCCCTCCAGAGACACCCGGCGATGGCGACGTTGAGATGGGAGGCGCTGATTCGAGTAGACATGGCACAGCTGAAGGACCCGCATATTGGAGGTGTGTGTGTGTGTGTGTGTGTGTGTGTGTGTGTGTGTGTGTGTGTGTGTGTGCACACCTGTTGAGTGAGTGGCTCCTTCTCACGCCAGGCACGGAGCGCCGCTGTTGGGAATCACGCCTGGGCAAGGAGGTAGAACTAAAGCCCTTCTGCTTCCATTTATAATTCAAAACAATTCCACATGCTATTTGTCTCCTGTGGAAATGGAGTGGAACCACTCACCAGAAATACTTCGTTTTGTTTAGTTTTTTTCTGACCAAACTCAAGGAATCCGGCTTGAAATGTGCACAGGAACCTGGCAAGTGGCTAATTTGTGCCTAGTTGGCGAAAGACTTAGACAAGTGAGCAATCAAGACTGTGATGCTATTTCACCAACAAAAAAAAAACAACTATATAAACCAAAGGACAACATTATTCCAATGCTGGCTCTGTCCTGTTCAGTCGACACGTGGTGGACTGCAATGCGGCCTTCCAGTTTTCTTTCAGCTAGAGATTTCAACAAACAAGAGAGTAGGTGCATTCACCTATCTGCACGGTAACCCACACTGACGAATAGTTTAACATCCCTTCTGACAGTTTTTTTAAACTGCGTACATGGGGTGGCATAGTATTAAATGCCTGCGTGGTAAAACTTGAAAGCCCCAGTCCTGTTGGATGGAAGCTTTGAGACTAGGAAGGGGCATGTACCTCTCCGAGGTTGGCTTTGAAGAGCACTCCTCAGAGCGTGTAAGTCTGTCCCGACGGGTTCAACATCAAACAAAACGCTGCTTCTAAAACGGCTAAGATATCTGTTGGTGGAAGTTGTTAAGTCTTGAAAGCCATTCCATTCCTTTCAATGGGAATAATAATTCAGCTAGTCTGCCTTTCGGTGCTTTTCATCCCCTTCTCTATCTCCACAAGATATCGATGCCCCTTTAATGATGGCACGATCTCCCTTCACGGCTGCACCAGACTACTCCTTATCACCGGGGAGAACAAGGAATTAGTTGTACGCCATTAATCACAGTGAAAAGGTATTTAGCCACTGAATGGGCAGGTTCCGTTTTAATGTTGGAGTGCTAAAAGCAATTTCTGTGAAAAGTGACGATCTAGATGCAATTTAGATGTTCGACTTGAGTATTTAAATTTCCATGTGCTAGTAATACGCCCCCCCCCCCCCACCCCACCTTTTCAATCTCCAAACATTTCATCGAGCTCCATTCACTGACAACTCACTTATGTGGGACCCAAACAAACCTGACATGTAAAGACCAAACCAAGACCATTTCTCCAGGAAATGACTGGAAGAACCAAATACGACCGGCGCACTGATTACAAGGCAGTGCATGAATCATCCATGCTCACCACAATCAATGCCTGTCGCCAAACCAAAATAAAGGATTACGCTTCACACAAGCATTTGGAAGATCCCATGAGTTCCAGTGAGCCCTGAGCAAGTCAGAGTGGGCGACGCGGTCTCATCTGCTGCCCAGGGCGGTGTGTGGCAGCCGGGCTGCGACTCATTGGTCAACCTGTCATCACCGTGGCTGACTCACCGCTTAACCTTTGGGAGCGCCAGCGCTGTTATTTAGTGTGGCATCGGCCCCTGGGGACAGGGGGGAGGGGAGGGAGGGAGAGAGAGAGAGAGAGAGAAAGAAAGAAAGAGAGAGAGCTGACTAAACAGAGAGAGCTGGGAGTCAGACTGACATAACGCTTCACCCTGCTACTCGGGGTTAAGAGGTCACACACTCAATTGCTCATCACCTCGGGTTCAACAATCAATCGGTTTGGGTGACCCCGTTCTAAAATTGGACGCCATTATCGACTGTTGTGGGCACTTCACCAAAAAGACATGAAAGCACAAGATATGGGGTATCATCAGTAAACAACGATGATTCAATGATGGCGCTATTGACCTGAGGAGGGAGGGGAAGTGAGTGGAAGAAACACAGAGAGAGAGGGAAGGGGTGGCAAAGAGGTGAATGAAGGGAATGTGTCAGCAAGAGACGTCCAAGTGCCTACTCCTTCTTACCCGTTTAGCCTCTCATCTGCTCAGGACAGACGAGGCCAACGATACGGGTATTGTTCCATCTGTTTTACATATAGAACAGCATCTATTCAACCAACCGCACAACAGTCATTAAAGACGCCATAGCGTCCTCAAGACAAAACTAACGCTCTTCAACGCTGCCAACGCTGCATGATAGATATGAGCACGGTTATGACCAACGTAGGTGTCTCCTGCATGGGAAAGGGTCCATCTATATTCATAGCAGACAGAACCAAATGGACATCCAATGCTGCTGGGATTCACATGGAGAATAAAGTCCAATATCAGGTTTCTGGATCGGTCCAATTTACCGGTGAGATACAGCGGGTCAAAGCAGATGTTGGATATACAAAAAAAAAAGATGAGATGTTTTGACCAGTTATCAGCATGATATGAGAGATGCCTCCAAAAACGAAAATACACTGGGGATGAATCATAACATCTCTCTTGGCGGGTAATCCATAGCAGTCACTAGGCGAGGGTGGTGCTCCAATCATAAGAGGATCATAAAAACAGCTTTTCCCTCGGATCATCACACAGGTACATAACAGCATACTGTCAATACGATGACGTTGGTTCCCAGCAAATTGACCTCACAGAGGGTTGATACTTGATACGGAACAATTATAAACATTAGCATAAAAATAGCCTTAGAAAAGCTCAAATGAGTTAGCATAGACATGAGGTGGTACAGAGATTAAATAAAGAACACCTTGCAAAACGTTGTTAGAGATATGGCATGGCGCTCCTCTCTAAAGTCCAGGTCCCCGGCTGGCTCTGCTGCGTATGTAGCACTTAGTCATAGGGCCGGGCCTGCTCTTAGCCCTTGTTGTGGCCCAGCTGCTATCAGGTTGAGCGATCGGCAGTGGACCTAAAGCTTTTGGAAGACTTCTCCCCTCCCATGAAACCATATCTGAAGTAATTCTGAGGCTCGACATCTTGGACTGAGCTGGGAACATTGTGTGATGCGCTGGACACCAAACTGTGCATCTGTCTTTTGCAACTGTCTGTTGGACCAACAGTAAAAAAAACAAAGTGCAGGCTCGGTATTTGGAGCAAATGCCAGCTTTAAAAATGTGCATGCGAGTCGGAGGGCTTTGGCTAATTAAAGCCCAGACAGCGCCACAATTGTCTCCAAACACCAGGCCAAGAGAACAATAGAGGGCACAGACAGGAGGCGGGAACAAAAGGGCGGCCATGTTTGGCAAAAGGTGAACATATTCTTGGCCAAAAGTGATAACGCCACAAAAGACCTGTCAGGGTGTGTGTTTGCGCATGTTTGTGTGTATGCCTGTATTCTCGGCCCCAGCTGCAGAAGATGTAAATGGACAGAGGAAGCCTTTTAGAGCAAATATTAAAACAGTCTTGTCATGTGATGGGATGGGGTTCATCTAGACTGCATGATAGCGAAGACGTGGATCCAGGTTCCTTCCGTACCATTCCATTCTCAGCAAGAAATATCTACGTAACTGCCAAATATGAGTTCCTTCCGCAACATAGTTTACAACATCTACATCCATCATTAATAGAAAATGCTTTTGCCGTGTCTTCAGTTGGCAAAACAAAAGGGTTGTCTGTAGTTCTGAAATCCCCAGAGCTCTGATTCAACTTGGCTCACAGAAGAGAAAAAGCTATTTAATAAGTCACACCAACAGAAGCCGAGGAAGGAAGGAAGCAAGAAGATAAGCAACGCGGCACATTTTACTCTAACAGTAAAACAATAGGAAATCGCTGACCTTCAAGTCTACATGAGCTCGTGCAATAGGACTGGTTTGATCACCATCACCTCATTATGGGAGGGGGTGTTATGGTTATAGTCCTTCTCTCTATCCGTTTATTCACCCAGCCTACAGTGGGCAGGGAAGGGCTGTAGGCGGCCGTCGATACCCAGCGCCCGTTCCTCTGGGCTGTGGCTCCCTAATGGGCTTGGCTGGTGAATAGATGTCCCCGCCGCACGGCTTCAGCCAGAGGGCCAGAGGGAGACGTGAAGCCCCGGCCATCGATCCGCCTGGGCCCCGTGAACCAATTACTCCTCTGCCCGTGTGACGGCTGCCTCTCCAGCGGCGGGGAGAGAAGAAACGGGGAGGGAGATGATCACACCCCCCGCCCACAGGCTGCTTTAATTATGCTCCTCAGTCAATGTCTGTCATATTCGGGGACACAAAAGCCCTGGTAGCAGAGGGGTCGATGAGACGGCCATGGCACTTGGTCAGGGTCTTCTCTCAAGTCAAATCGCGGGTACAGGCTGTCGAAAACACTCGAAAGGATTTTCACAATTAGCCACCTGCTTAGGTTACATAGACAGAGAAATTCCAGAAAAACATAAGGCCTTTCCACGGTAGAAGAGGTCCGCCGAGAGAGCAGGGAAAGATGGTCCATGCACCGGGGAGGCACGCGGCTTATTAGAGCAGCCGACACCTTGGCACGGTGCGGTGGCGTCGTCTCAATGGCTCTCTGGGGCGGCAGCTTTGCCTTTGAGGGCCGGCGAGGACCCCTGGCTCTCCTCTAGAAACTCCTTTTCATTTGCCGGCGTTGACGCCTGACGAGCGCCACCATCATCTGTCCTCGCTCATTAGTGCCTCCACGGGGACCAGCACTGGCAGCCCTGGCAGGGGATGAGGCTCACGGTCACCTGTCTGTCTGTCATAGGCACGTGTTTGTGTGTGTAAGTGTGTGTGTGTGTGTGTGTGTGTAAGTGTGTGTGTGTGTGTGTGTGTGTGTGTGTGAGACAGTGTAGCCCGTGGGCGTTATGTGAAAAGAATAAACAGAAAGGGAGCTGGGACAGAGAGAGAGAGCGAGCGAGAGTGAGATGGCAGGCAGAAACCATATGTGCGCGCATGCCTTCATCCCACACCCTGCGTTTCCAAAAATACCTCTCCCGAGCCGCCGAGCTGCTGTTGTCCCCTAGGATGCCCCACTGCTGCCACAGATGACTAGGACACACACACACACACACACACTATCTCCCTAAAACCTGGAACACTTAGGGCATATGTTATGCGTGTGCATGCACCAGAGCTCCACCACCGTGCCATTGGGCAGAGCACACTGACCCCCGGCTGGGTCCTGTGATGTGAGGCGGGACGTTGGATTATCAGCGGTGGCTGATCAGAAGAGGCAGCCGTGCGCATATCCCGGGGAGACGGCATGTCGCGTTCCACCATCGTCAAACCGGTGCGCGGGGGGGGTATCAGAGGCGGTGGCATAGAGCTGAAGGGTGAACATGTCTGGGCTCCACACCGGTCACTGGCTGTCCATCCCAGGGCCAGACCACGGTCCACTGACAGACCAGGCAGCGACGCGGGCACGAGTCCTCAGACGATGCCTATTAATGGAGACCACAGCTAAAAGGAAGGGGGCGCCTCCCAATCTGCTGTAGCATCTATCACACATGCAACATACAATCCGGTCCTGTTTGAATATGCATGAGACAATGAACTGATCATTTATTTCAGCAATAAATTAGAAGACGTGATTATGGTGCAAGAATCCTCTGGTATAATATGTTGACGATAAAAACAAAAACCACTAATTTGACAAGCTATCTAGTGTTCTGCTCTAACAAAACTACTACTGAAACAAACACGTCAAAAGCTTTTTTAAATAACACGCTGAGATAGCGTCAAGTAAAATTACCCCCACAGCCAAGTAATACAAATGTGCAAGTGATTACTCAAGTGAGTCTATTACGAATGATGGTACACAGCACAACTGTGAGGCAAATAGCTTCTGAAGAACCTTTAAAAGTATACATCAGATAAAATCAGTCCGAGAGAACGCAGGGGGGGGGGCCAGTCATTTTTTTTTATACTTTTATGAGATGTATCGCTGCCAATTTAGCAGGCCAATTCACCTCCAAGAATGGAACTGCAGTCCAGAAGCAGTAGACTTCTCGCTCAAGCCGGCTATCTCCCTCGGATCCTGGGTGCTCTCGGCACCTCCTCAAGCAAACATCTGTTTGTGCTTCCTGTGGTGTGGGTGATGGATGGCGCGGGACAAGGAAGATGCAAGCGGCAGAAAAGAATTTCAGACCAGGTCCAGCCGCTGGAATGGCCGCCTTCCCCATAATTGCCTCTCAGCAGCACTTGTGGCGCTAAAGACACGCTCACAACCACAGGCAGGGGCCAGACTATTTTCATTTCCAAATGTCAGGCAATTCGTCTTTCAGGGATGAAACGGAAGCCTTTGGGGAACCTCTGGCTTCCTCTGAGCAAATCAATGACTGGGCGATGGTTTGACTTGATGGAAAACCCAAGTAGCGGGAAAACGGGGGAGCGGGTTGAAATAGGTTTACAATAAGGTAAGTGGAGAAAGATCCGCTCGGGGAAACGCAGAGGAACAAGGGAAATAAATGGACCATTATGTCCTGGAAGTAGCTTGCAGGGACAAGCCCTAACTGGATAGGATAAAACAAGGAAGGAGGGAGAGGCTTACAGATGTTCCCCCTGGTCAACACACCCTGTTACCATGCTGTAGGACGGACGCAGGCACGCAGGCACGCACGCACGCACGCACGCACGCACGCACGCAGGCAGGCAGGCACGCAGGCAGGCAGGCACGCACGCACGCACGCACGCACGCACGCACGCAGGCAGGCAGGCACGCACACAGAGACAATACACCTAGACATGCAAATGAGATTCACAGATTTCACTCGTATAACCCAAGACCCAGCGTTACTGCTCACGACCTACAGAATAGCAGAGTTTGGTTTTCGCTAAGAGCTATTCCCCCGTCAAACAAGCCGGCTCCTCTTTCAGAGCCCGCAGGCCTAATGAGGTTTCCCTCCTCTCTGTCCCACTGCTCTAAATGAGCCTCCTGCTATCTCCAGCCCGCCGGAGGAGTTATGATGTATTCCTGCTGCTCGTCCACAGTGACGGCGCTGACGGCCGCCATTGTTCTCCGCCCGTGATGGATGCCCCATAAAAAGACGCTCTCCGGCTCCTGAATGTGCTAACGCCGTATGGGCCCGGCGCGCTGAGAGAGGCCGGCTGAACTCGGAGGCAGTCGCGCTCTGGGGTCTCTTCACCGCATTAGGGGGCCGGCAATAGGATCAGCGCCTTGATTCCCCCGCCGGAGCAAAAAAAACAAATGCCGTTTTTCTCCGACTAAGAAGTTCAAACAAAACGAAAGGGCCTGTTTTGACGAGGCTATGCTGACCGGCCACGCATATGTTGGCATAAACCCAACATGCGCCCATGGCAGGAAAAAACGGGGGATTATTATTCCCATATGCGTGGCCGTGTGAACCGATATGACTGTGACCACCGGCTCATCCACAACTGACCGGTAAGGGATAAGTGGGCATTACTCAGGATCTCGTGCAGCCTGGCTCAATCCTCTGTGGCAGACGACAGTGATGTGTGGGCTACTGTCAACCACGCAGGCCACCTTATCATAGTGTACTTATCACCCAGCCTCGCCTCGCCTCCCTCCCCTCCCCCTCTGTCTCCCCCGCTCCCTGCCTGCTTCGGCGTCTCTAAATCAGCCTGGGAGACAGGCCAAGGCTCCAGAAATAGGAGCGGGCTTAACCCATCTTAAGGGGGGCCTGATGGACAGCGGCAGGGCAACAGGGCTGAACAACAAGGCGATGAATCAGTCTGCCGCGCCGGGCCGGGGCTCCTCCCCCGGCAGCCATAGCTCAGCCAGGCGGCAGGCGGCTGACATCGTCCCAGCGCCCACCCCTGATTTAGACCTCGCCCTGCTGGGGGTCCGCGCGGCACGCTAGCCCCTATTTACTCCCAGGCCCCTCCATCAGTGTGGCTGACCCCCTAGGCAGGTAAAGAGCACTCCGGGGGCGGAGGCCACGGGGCCGGCTCGGCTGCTCCGCTCCACCTGAGGGGGTCGGCACAAGAACAGGGGAGAGCCGACTTCCTGTTGACTTCCCCCCATTCCAACACCTGAGGCAGCCCGTCGCCAGAGGATAATAAACGTCTCAGTGTCGGCAGGCCTCACGGAGCCGGAGTCAGCAGCTGTGCAGGCGGCTGTGTGGCGGGGACTTGAGGGTGGCCTCTCCCCAGGGGAGGGGGATCACCACCATGACCTGGGCTGATGAGACTGAAGCTGGGCGTTAAGAAGGCTTAAGGCTCCTCTCCCAGGCGTCTTATTACGCGCCGACTGGGGCACCGCTCGGGTTAATGTATGTGGGCCGCATGTTAGACAAAGGTTGGATAATGAGGTATTTTACGGAGGCTCTGTGTGTGTGTGTGTGTGTGTGTGTGTGTGTGTGTGTGTGTGTGTGTAAGGCAGAGAGAGACAGTAAGAGAGGGATTCTGAGCATGCTCACGCAATACATCCTTTAATCCTAGTGGCTCCTACTATTCCCATAAGTGGATATTTTCCACCGGTAAACTTCCTGGGTTTGTAGTCATGCTCCTCGTCATCCTCCTCCTCACCCAGGGAGCGCTGCGGCGTGGGGTAGAGGTAGGCAGAGTGCCCTCGGCAGTGCCATCCATCAAGCCCTCCCACCCAGCCCACCAGCATCACGGCGGGAGCATTACCTCCTGAGTTATCCCCCGCAAAAGGGGGCCGAGGCAGTCCAACTGCCGGGCTGCTGTGTTGGCATTCAGGCCGGCTGAGTGTTTGTCTCTCCCTGTCGGCGGAATGATCTCCCATAAGGAAAAATCAACACCCCCCCTGCAGTCAGTTACAATATGAAATTATTTGCAGATCTTTTTCACATTCAGCCTGCCTGTTGCCACTGTCAACGGAACCAGGGAGGGCAAAAGGCAGGCCCAACTTCTGAGATGAATCCATGTTTAATTCTTACCAAAGCTTGCCAAACAAGAACAAGAAAGAAGACCACACGGCCAAGAAAACAACACAAGGCACCAGCCATGGGTGACAGAGAAGACTACAAAGAATGAGACAGACACAGGTGAAACAAATCATCCAAACGAGACAGAGGTGAAATCAGGACAGGGGAGCACTTGAATGGCTCTTCTAAGACACGCCCCTAACAGCCACAACCAGAAGGACGTCAACCCGGTGTCATGCAGTTCCTCTGGGCTGGTTCACCTTCAGCCGCTCATTGGAGGGCAGTCGGCACGCCCCGACTTCAAACCACGTCTGATCCTGGGGTCTAATCGACATTGCTCTGTGCAGGAGTCCACCATTACGCCCACTTAGCCCGGCTTTATGCCGGTTCCAGCACAACAGCAGGCCGTGTGTAAACTCGGGTGGCGTGGCAGTGTGACACAAAAAAAAGTCCTTCATTTCCACATCTTAGCTGAGAATGGATAGCACAACATTATACCCTAAATGTGCAAACTAGATGTTACACAGACTAATGGTAAAAAAGACTGAATTGGAAAAATGATACTGAAGAGAAAGGAACGGGCACATTTCTCGGATTGCCATTATGTTTGTGTTGTGCTCCCAAAACGTAAGAACCAAGACACAAACTATGTTCCCTTGTTCTTTGTCCACTTAGCGTCCCTCGGCCTCTTCTATACCTCAAAATAAAAAACCTCGCCATAATAAAAGAATGAGACGCTTACTTCCGTAAACCGAGAAAGTTTTGAGTTGCAAACAAAAAGTGAATGGGCTCCATTGTAATAGGGTTTAACTGCGCTGCAGTGGTGGGGACATTGGGATCATTGACAAACGGCCGTGTTTCCCTTGCTCCTCATTAAATTATTCTAAACCTCACAAACAAACACAAATACAACTGTTTCTGGCACTTTCACTGTTTACTGTAAAGTGCACGATCAAATATTCATGGTGTACTAGACCAAATCCAAGCTGAGGAATTGGGATGAAAGAAAGCAGAAACAGCCATTAGCAAGTAGACCCCTCCACCCAAACCCACACGCCTTACCCCACCTCCTAAATGCATCGTCTCTTTGGATTGAACAGTTCAATCAGCGCCGTGTGGCAGACAGGGCTCCATGTTGAACTGGGAGGAGGCATGTTCTAAATATAACCCAACTCAAATGTTCCCCGAAGGATCTTCCTAGAAAAAGCTAGAACCCCCCCTTTGGCAAAAAAAACTGCTCCATGTTCTTAAACCCAGCTGGGGTCGAGTTTCCAGACTAGTGCTGGGGGCAGAGGGGTTAGGGACAAACACAACCTACAGCCATGTTTCTTTGTCCTGAGCTGACCCTCACAGCACCCCTCAGGCCTGTAGGCCTGCCACTAGACTGCTGTGGTCAGAGCCACGGAACCTCTCGGCCCTCTCCTGCTGCATGCGCTCCCATCGGTGGCGTGTTCAACAGCAGCTTCACAGTCCCATAGACACTACATGGCCTTGTTACCCGGTGAAATCTTGAAGGAGCACAGAGAATGTCAGATGGTAGTACTGCGTCAAGCCCAACCCTGTGGTGAACGCCAGGCGGTGTGGGACAAAGCCTGTGGTGAACGCCAGGCAGCGTGGGACAAAGCCTGTAGTGAACGCCAGGCGGTGTGGGACAAAGCCTGTAGTGAACGCCAGGCGGTGTGGGACAAAGCCTGTGGTGAACGCCAGGCGGAGTGGGACAAAGGTATGAGACAAAGCCTGTGGTGAACGCCAGGCGGTATGGGACAAAGCCTGTGGTGAACGCCAGGCGGTATGAGACAAAGCCTGTAGTGAACGCCAGGCGGTGTGGGACAAAGCCTGTGGTGAACGCCAGGCGGAGTGGGACAAAGCCTGTAGTGAACGCCAGGCGGTGTGGGACAAAGCCTGTAGTGAACGCCAGGCGGAGAGGGACACAGCCAGTCGTGAAAGCCAGGCCGAGTGGGACAAAGCCTGTAGTGAACGCCAGGCGGTGTGGGACAAAGCCTGTAGTGAACGCCAGGCGGAGTAGGACAAAGCCTATGGTGAACGCCAAGCGGTGTGGGACAAAGCCTGTGGTGAACGCCAGGCGGTGTGGGACAAAGCCTGTAGTGAACGCCAGGCGGAGTGGGACAAAGCCTGTAGTGAACGCCAGGCGGCGTGGGACAAAGCCTGTGGTGAACGCCAGGCGGTGTGGGACAAAGCCTGTAGTGAACGCCAGGCGGTGTGGGACAAAGCCTGTGGTGAACGCCAGGCGGAGTGGGACAAAGCCTGTGGTGAACGCCAGGCGGAGTGGGACAAAGCCTGTGGTGAACGCCACATTGATTAGGACAGATACGAGGGGGGACACAATCTCTCAGGTAATCACCTCCCTGAACATGCTGGTTGTCTAAGGCCCTCTGCAGGGCCAGACACTTCTGGAGTAGGCCCATCCTTGAGCTTATGAAAGTCCTGGCAACTCTTATGAAGGTTGGGGCAACTTAAATGTATAGAGTGAGTCCGCAACTGACAGGAAGAAAACCCATTTCAGAACTGAATTACTGTGTAAATATTTAGAAATTAAATAACAGATACATGTTCTAAAAATTACTTCACAAGTACGGCATTGATATTGCTTTGGAAGTGCACTTTCTCAACGGGTATCTGACAGTTTACAGTTGCACAAAGCTTGTCCACTAATGAGTGTGCATGTAAACATTCCGGTAATTTTAGTACAGATTATGAATTCAGAGCTAGACAGAGTTAGTAATACTTTGATATATTCAGCGTAAAGGGATGTGTTTTTTCCTTTCTGTGTGTTTTCTATTAAAGTTAGTAAATAAATGCAGAGGCCTAAGGAGATGCGAGTTGACTCTGTCAAGTGGCTCCCCACAGGCCTCCCATATTTGGTTAAATAGGTGCATCCTAATCAGCCCGCGCTCACCCCGGCACACAGATGGCTCCCGCCCCTCGCGAAGACAGGAAAAGGAAGCCGGCCTGATCGACTAATCAAACCGCTGGTTGACCCTGCAAGGAAAGATGGACCCTGACGCCAAAAATAAACACTGTCAAAAGGAGTATTACTAAAACTGATTTTTGGGGGATGATCCCAGATGGTGCCAACGAGAATAGCTCCTCTGTGTTCTCTGATTGGGTCCCAGAGTGCTTCACACATTTCCCCTGCTGCTTTGCGCACGGCCCCCCAAAAAGCCTGTGGTCCATTATGAATGCAAATCAGAAACATGACTGGAGACCAGTGCTTGAGGCTTGTGCGCTAATTGGCCTAGTGTAGTGGCTGCTCTGGCCCCGTTGAAGCGAGCGTGATGGACACCTAAATTCCTAACGATAACTCTTCCCGCTTAATGCTACCTGGATGGATGGATGACGGGCCGGGCGCACCTGCTGAGAAGATCTTCATCACACCGATGCTCTTATCCCGTCTTCGTTGATTAAGATGCACATTGAACAGATGGGGGGATTTATTTGCCGTGGTACTTGGAGGATAGGCTCCTAACCTCACACGCAAGCATACACGCACACACACAGAAACGTGCACACATGCACACACACAGAGAGAGAGAGAGAGAGAGAGAGAGAGAGAGAGAGAGAGAGAGAGAGAGAGAGAGAGAGAGAGAGAGAGAGAGAGAGAGAGAGAGAGAGAGAAGGCCATGAGGCCTGACTCACCCCACTGTAGCGGCGCCAGCTGCAGGTGCTCCAGGACCAGCTGGTTGAGCACTCCCTCCACACTGGCAACCCCCTGGCGCCTCAGCGACGGGTGGGGCCGGGTTAAGGAACAACACGTCAGGCAGGAGTCTCACACACATACACACAGGCTAATGACAACGCTAACGAGGAAGCGTCTACTGCACAACGCTCCAGATCCCATTGATTCCCGGTCAGCGTTCCTCAGTGCTCACCAGTTAGAGGTGAGATAAAGGCTACGACGAGACGAGGTGGTGAAACAACAACAACAACAACAACAACAAGAAGAAGAAGACAGGTCCGGAAACAGCCGGCTCATTCCAGACACAGCAGAAGCAATAGAGTCAGGGCTGCTCTGTTTGTTTCTCCAGGGGAGCAGGGACTTGGCAGCTGCCCAGCACCAGCAAAGGGCCAGAGCCAGGTGGCCAGCGGTTGCCTAGTGACCCTGGAGGGAGGGAAAGAAGAGCTGAGGGCATGGAGTATACAGAGAGAGCGAGAGAGAGAGAGAGAGAGAGAGAGAGAGAGAGAGAGAGAGAGAGAGTAGCATGGTGGCGGCTCTGAGCACTGTGTCTAGGTGGCGCGTCAGACATCTAGGGGTTGACCTCCCAGGAAGTGTGTATTCTGCAAAGTGCCTTCCACACGCGCTGAGAAAGACAAAGGTTACCAAACAACGGCGTCTTGCTTTTCAACAGTAGGGCTTCTATCATACACCAAACAAGGGTTTTAAACACGTCTTCCATAATGACGCTATTAGACTGGAAATGATTGTTACTGTCCAAGTGGTTCCAAAGACATTTTCTGAGCCATTACTGTGGCTATGCTAACCATAAACATTGTTTAACGGGCTTAGTAAGCACTCCTGTAAACAAACACAATTTCTTAAAAATTTGAAGAAAAGAAAACAATAAAAAATCGACTATAATCGAAAATTATATATTATAGTCATTAGCAGTCCAAGACAGAACCTTGTCTTACAGGGTAGCTTAAAGCTTTCAGTGTTTGTTTATGAGCGTGTGTCTATGGGTACACAACATAAAAGGAGCATCAGGTCTCGCTGAGAACACTTTGGAGTCTATTCTCATCGCTGGAGAAGATGAGCCTTCCAAAACGAACAGAAACTCCCCGCCATCAAAACCACACCTACTGGATAATGCGTCAGTCAATCATCCGACGCTGATAAAGAAGGGAGCCCATTTCAGCATTCTCCAAGCCAAGTCAATTAGGCTGGCTGCTGGCTTCACCAGCTCAGAGACTGGGAGCTCATACTTTTATTCATGGCATAGAGCGCCGTATACGCCGCTGCGCTGCTCGCAGATAAAAAGCCACAATTGACTTTGTAGAATGTTCTGTCTCCACTGTAAACGCTAGGAAGCTGTGTGTGAGTGTGAGTGTGTGTGTGAGAGTGTGTGTGTATGTGAGATAGAGAAAAAGAGAGGGGGGACGATCACAGGCATGTGCAGCCGGCCTGACACTCAGTCAGGCATAGCTAGCGCAGCAGCATCAGGTGCTCCTGCACCGCAGAGGCACCCGGCCGGCCGAACAAACACGTGTCTATCACTGGAGAGCAGCCAGCCTGCTGCAGGTCGTGCCTGGGCTCCCTGACACGTGCTGCCGCTGAGTAACAACCACGGCCGCGGAGGAAAGGAGGGAGGGCGGCCAGGTGGCATGACCGCGAACCGACAGGTCACCCCAGTCGGGGCTTGTGGGCACAGCAGGCTCTGGAAAAAAGCAACCCAAGGTGGAACCGTGGTCCGCTCCCCGGGTCTGTCTCCAGACAGAGAGCCCCGGTCATAGCTGCTCTGACTGGGCTGTGCCACGGCTCGGCACGGAGGACCTAAGCCCTTCGAGGGCGTGTGTAAGGGACGGGGAGGCCTCAACCCATTAGCCTGCTCATAGTGATGCCGTTAGACTGATCATGTGCTAATGAGCCTTCACCCTCCCTGCTGACCGTGGCTGCTGTAAAGCAATTAACCCGATAACATGTTACGATAAGGACAAGGCGATCATTTACATACCTGCCATTTTGAGTAATGGCGGGGAAGGAGCGGAGTCCAGAACACTGAACGGATGCACATTGCCCTTTGGGAGTTATCCCACTACTAAAACAGCATGAGAGAGGGGAGGAGGGGGGAAAAGGAGACAGAGAGAGTGTGGAGGAGCGTATTTAAACAGTGTGACAGATAGAGGCGGTAGGAGGGAGAGATGGGAACAGGGCGTTAATCTAAGCAGTGATTTGGTGCCGTCACAGCCTCACACGGCGTCCCCCCAGGGCAGCGGGGGAAGAGGAGCACCGCCGAGGAGGCACGCTCTCTCTCTCCGTGGCAGGCAGGCAGGCAGGCAGGCAGGCAGGCAGGCAGGCAGGAGGAAAACTCACTCCCCTGCCTCGGCTCTGTCACTCATCGAGCCATCTTTCATCCTCTATCCAGGCCTGGCTTTCCTGGTGGGGGCGTTTGGATCAGGTGCGGTTAACCCTCGGCGGGCTGAAGGAGCCGCGGATCACGTGAACCTGGAGATCCACCGGCCGAGGGTAAGTGGCGGAGCAGAGCTCACCTGGCTTCTCAGGGCGCCTCCACCGCACCTCCTGCGGCTGGGACCCATTTATTTCTCCCTGACAGGAAGCGCGGTCGTCCCCGTAATGGGAAAAATACCCTTCTATTAGAAGATACTATTTTAGGACAGTGGTTGTCTGCTGAAACCATATCATTTGCTCAGTTTTTTTTCCCAGCCATATCTTACAGTAACAATACAAACTATGTATGATAGGTGCAAAGGTTGACCAAGAAATTGGTTCTGAATTTTCCCCTTGCATAGTTGTTTCAATATTGTCATAAAAATTCACAAGACACAAACACGAATATTTGAAATAACTTGGTCCAATCTATTCATGTTGGCATGAGCCAGTATCATGGCTGTGTCAGCCTAAAATAATATTTACTCTAAATATTATTATATGGATTCTTCCCCTTGTGGAAAGAGACAAGAGACCCAAGCAAAGCTTTACACCTCCATGGCTTTACAGCCCGGGCACCATAAACCTGTGTTCCCTTATCAGATGCTACTGGATAGTTTCCATGGCTGCGCTCTCATGGCAAACAGATGACAAACCAACCAAAGGAGCCGGTTCAGGGCTAACTGCTGTCACCTGCTGCTCTCTCAGAACCACTGCCAGGAACCTCACTCATCCACACGGCCAAATCCCTCGGGGATAAAACCAAATGCACCTCGTCGTGAGCATTTAGGGAATTATAAGAACGGAAAAATTGGACGGCGAGTTCAATAGCTCAGGGACTGAACGAACAGTTAATTACACACGTCCACCCGAACAACTTGACAGCAAACTCTAAACAACAGTGTACGCATTAGTAATTGCCACTTTATTTCTTAAGAGCCAGTAATGGGGGCCCCTGCTTGCATAATGACTAGGAGCCCATCCATTAATAGCACAACAAGCACATTTTAAACACAACAAGTTTCTTAAATTGCTCTTCTAAGATTCTGACGTATGTTTTATTTCTGATAGCGAGTTTTGAAGGACAAGTAACAAGACCAGCTGTAACAATGGTCTGCAGAAAATCTATAGAGGAGGCATTGTAGGCACTAAGTAGCCAACATATTGAACGGTGGGGTCAAAAGGTTACGACAAAAGATAATGCAGCTCTGCTATTACCAGTAAAAACAGCAGAAGTTTACACGAACAGACACACACACAGACACACACACACACACACACACACACACAAACACACACACAAACACACACACACACACACAGACTTTCAAAAACTGCTGCGAGCACTTAGCCATACGCTTCCCCATCTGTCACTGCAGCAGAACAAGTCTGTTCAAGCCGCAGGGCCTCCAGATGTAGGATTCAGATGCCCTTCGATAGAGATCGAACCGCTGCGGACACACGACAATAGTGACAGCATCTTCGCCCACTACGGACCCTGTCTCTGAATGACCACAAAAGACCTATTAAGAGCTAACTGCTTCTGATCCATTGCTCTCCGAAAGAATCAAAAAAGCCACCAGCCCTAATGCGGTTAAGGCAGGCAAAGGGCGAGTTAGTGAGGGGCCGCAGTGGAAGGATATGATGGTCCAGTGGATGCCCAGCGTGCTGTTGATCTGGCAGCCCTGGGCGTGCTGCCTCTCCTCCTCCAGCTGTTTGGGGTTGGCGAAGCGCACCGTCTCTTGGTCCGGCTGGGGCAGAGTCTCAAAGTCAAACTTGTCCACCTGGATGGCCATCCTGGAGGGGACAGAGGAGACAGGACAACGGGGTCAAATCCAGTCCGCTGACCAGACAAACTCAACTTTTACAGGAGAAATAATATGTAAGAAAGAAACAATTGTGTTGTACTTTACGGTCCCTTTATACTTTGTGGGGGAAAAAGCTACTCTAGGCCACTCAGCAGTGGACCATAAAACATGTTTAACATCAGAAAGCTTTAGAGACCCACAGAGATCCCCGTCAGAAGATAGAAAGGGGTCACTGACGAGGCGGGTCTCTTTTACTTAGCAGAGCATATCGGTATGTCGCGGGCAGAATTCTTTTACAGAGCATTGCTCCTACATTGACGGGGTTAAAGACAGACACAAGAACAACACTAGGCAAAACACAAAGAGTCAGCGAGCAAAGTAGGGTTCCCCTCCACCTCAGCCAAACATGGCCGCTGACACGGAACACCGCTCTGGAGCACAGAGGCCATGCTGACCGACTGCGTTGGGTCTTAAGGCCTGTGCCTTCCAAAACAGCTCACAGGGAGAGACTGGCTACCTAACAGCAAACACACGCATGAGCCACCTTTATTTAGGGAGCGCCACACAGGGTCAGAGAGGAAGGATAATGGGCTGGTGTTTGTGGAAACGGCCTGAATGATTTATGTCCACGCTTCATCTCAATGAACGAGACGTTGCTCACCCGTTAGCCCGGGTGCTAGCAATCTCCTACCGTGGTGTGTTTGGGAAACGTCCACTGTGCCCTGATAAATAATTCATCTGGTTAGAGTAAACACCCGTAGGCCTTGGGTTCAGGACTACCCCGTATACTTTGTGAGCGCACGCGTGCCATTTCTTTCTCTTCATTCAAAAACAGGGGCCGGTGAAAAGCTCGTCGCCCCAGGTTACAGCCACGACTTCACAACCCGCCGCTCGCTCGCTAATCGCAGTCCAACAACCCCCCCCCCCCACGCCCTCCGCTCCGCTAATTACCCCAGGCAAGACTGCGCGTCTTACATTCCGAGATTAAAGTATCAGCTGGATGCAGCAGCCGTCCGGAACCCGGCGCGCCAGCGAGTTACAGCAGAGAGGAGTAAGAGAGGAGAAGATGGTGGCCAGAGGGAAGAACGGCACGAGAGAGACCGAGAGTAGGAGAGAGAACCCATACAATAAGGGAGAGCTACAGAGAAGAAGGGGGACCAGAGACCGGTGTGTGCCTGGTGTGAAGTGGCGAGATGGGATCCCATTCACAGCCTCCTCCGGTGTTCAGCCACAGCCAGTCTGAAGACACCGGGGGCGACAGAGAGGGCCGGGCCTCCGGGTTTGGGAGGTGTTAATGTTCCCCTGTCACAGTGGCAGCTTTTCAGGCCCCGCGGAACTACTTTGCAGCTGGGGCTGGAGTTCTCCGTAGCCACAGCCTTCTTGGAGAGGTCTGGCAGTGTTATCCCTGTGGGGAAAGGGACTTTGTGTGATCCACTCACAGAGATCAGTCATGTGGGAACGGGAGCAAAGTCGCTAATAGGGCCACCGACAGTGTGTTGTCGCCACCGACTGCTCCTCCGTGCTGTGTGCTACATTTGGCAGACGCTGGGAAAGCAGCATGCAGCGTTGGAATGGTTTAAAGTATTACTGCGGCTATGAAACAAATAGCCATGCTGAGTGTTTGACGTGGCCGTATTATGGTGGATGAGGCCGAGGTCGAGATCAATTTCAGAACCTGTGGTCATTTCTTGCCTGGTGTTTTTTGTTACCGCCTGTCTGTGTTGTTAATTGTGATGGATGTGCCACTAAATAACAGGGAGGAATTGATTCCCAAAACAAAGAAACGTCATGGCTAGGTGACCGGGGGAGGGGGACGGGGGGGGGGGACGCTGAAATTGCTGGGACATTAAGGGGAACCGCCTTAGGGGCCATGTTTTAATTGCGGCCCGGATCTTTAGAGTGATCCATAATGGATGGCGGCCAGCTACGCGAGAAGGGGCCGTGGGCGTTACTCCTCTGCCGGGCGGTAAACATAGACCTGACCCTCTTAAGGATGACTGAAAGGGCTCTCCTAATGGGCCTCTCCCCGAGTGTGAACGCACAGAGGGTGCCAGACGTGACGGCTGCTCTCTCCACAGAATGAAGCGGTCTACCTTAGATTCCAGCATCATCCGCCCCCCCCCCCCCCAAGTTCCAGCCCGGCGTTTATCGTTCTCTGCTGAGGAGAAATTGAACTTTGCGCCTCTGAGGAGAGCAGCTAACTGGAAATTACCTGGACATCCATCTCCATGGGAGGGCAGCCGCGTGATGATAGTTTTCTATAAAAAGAGCCCTCCGTCTGGGCACCAGTTCATAAACGGCAGGCTAAATGGCCTCTTTGATCGGAGGCACACCTACGAGGAGCCCCAGAGTGTCTCTATGAATGTATTGAGGAGACGCGGGGCCGTGGGCCAGGCTATTTCCATTCCGGCGGCCGGGCACGGCCCCCCTAATCCTTGGGGATCGATCGAGGGTGAGTGCGTGCGTGCTCTTCTCTAGATTCCAGCTCGGCGGCATGGAGGGGGCCACGTGGGGAGACGCTTTTGAAGCGGCGAGAAGAAAAGTGAAAAAGCAAAAACGGCTTCTGATGGGGGGGGGGCTCGCTAAATACCTGGTGTTGTCATCCACCTCTAACAGCAGGCCTGTCCTCGCCACATGAAACGAGCGTTGGATCCGCTTCATGGGGGGGGGCTGCTTTGCTAGCTGAACATTAATTGTTTCAAGTTATTAAAACGCAAACAACAAAAAAGGGAGAAAGAACATCGGGGGGGCTCGTGTTAAAAAAGTGAGAAGCTCTACATCAACTGTGGGAGCTTCCTTTGCCTCCCGTTCTGGGTTTGTGTGGGGGCACAGGGACACACAAACACACACAAACAGCGTCAGAGAGGCAGCAATGCAATTATTCTGCCACAGGCTCCCCACAACAAAGGAGAGCATCAATTAAACAACAATTAAGCCCTCTGAATAAAGACAAATGGAAAGCTTGTGTTTTAGCCGGCACCAAACACACACACGACTTTAAGGATTAGCAGCGCAAGGCTTGTGTCACTGACCGGTCTTTAAATGAGCGCTGCCTCTCGTCCACTTTCATCTTCAAAGGGACCTGTGGAGCCAGAGGACGTCCTGTTTGGGAGGATGTAAATAGTCCCTGAAGGTGAACATGTCGGAAGCTTTTTAAAGCAGGGGGGTCTGGCTTTTCAGACGGGCGTTTAAAGAAGGCAAAGGCAGCTGGATTCACAGAGCACACACGGGTTCTTTCGTAAGGCATTTTATATAATAATAATAGCCAGCCGTCGTGGCAGAGACGGACCGATTTCCTTGGCGATGGAATAGAGCCTGGCCCTTGATTGGCTGGAGAGGGAAGAGGTCACCCTACGGCAGCTCCACAACTACTGTCCTCTACCATGAGGATGCATCTTCAAGGAATTAGGCCATTTTAGGGGGCCAAGCTAGGCTCTATTCCATGACTGTGTTTGTGTTTACGGTACTGCGAATGAGAGAACAAAAAGAGAAAAAGAGAGAAAGAGCAAGAGAGAGAGAGAGAGAGATCCATTCCACCTCTCCCCCAACCCCAAGTAGAGTACAGCGTGTCGTGCTGAGGAAAGGAGGACAGGACATTACCCTGCAATGACAACTGTATAGCAGGTCCATAGGTAACAGACAATATACTGCAACACCGCCAACGGGGTCATTAAGACCAGCGGGTGAAGATAAATTAAAGCACTTATAAGCTACAATATCTATTAAAGTGATCAATTAAGTAATATGAATTACTAGAAAGTATCTAGGGCACAATATGCCTTATAGCTACACTTACTCTTGGTGTTGGTGCCACACTAGTTTCAACAGGTGCAATAGTTTAAGCGTCATTTTAACTGTTTAACTGGTGACACAACACGTGGGAAAAAAATATATGCCACAGACCTCAAAACGAATTTCAACCGCAAGCATAAAGACAAATGTTCCAGCGAAAATAATTTACTTTAAAAAGGAGCTGGAACCTCAAACAGAACATAAAGCTCTCCAAAATGTCAAAAGAAGAAGCTACAACGATGTGGCGTGCTGGTCCCGCCGCGCCGCTAATTGCTGCTCGCCCCGAGTCATCGGTGGCAGCGGTGGCTGTTTTACAACTGTAATAATATCACCCTGAGACGAGGCGGTCACTGGGAACTGACCTCTCCCTAATTAAATGCTGCGTTGCCCGGGACCAAAACCACATGATAACCACATTAGAGCGGATGGAGTCCATTTCAGTCTACCGCCACGGCACGGTGAATCATCTGATTGCTGCTGCTTGTAGCGAGAGGCCCCGACAGCTGGAGCCCCAACAGCCAAATCAAAGCCATTTAAAAACACGGGGGGGGGGGGGGGGGGTTTTAACTATTTTACCCTCCCCTCGCAATGTGTGGATCGCAATCAGACCCCGCAATTATGTCTGCTGTTTCAACAAAATTCTAACACACAGAAATTGAGGTTGAGCAGGGGAAGAGTACACTTGTCAAAGCGTCTTTTTTTTCTTGGTTGTGTTCTTTGTGTGATTTGCTAGGGGAAAAGCTGACAGGGAATAAGAAAATGCACAATGTGTTGGCTTCTATGTGTGTGTGTATCTGTGTGTGTGTGTGCGTGTGCGTGTGTGTGGGCGAGCTTGCCTTTGTGGGCAACGGGCTATTTCTAGCTCACGTGCCTGAGCTCATGGGCGGAGAGCCATAGTGGCCTGCTCAGAGGCAGGCTAGAGCAACAGTCTATTTTTAGACTGCGGCTGACTCCGTGTAACCCGCGGTTACCACAGCCAGCAGCAGCAGCAGCAGCATCAGCAACAGAAACGCTCCCGTCGATACTCATTTCTCTTCATAGCTGCCGTAAAAACAAATCTATATGGCAAATGACTGTGTGGATCCTCAAGTCAATGCCTTGCTCAGAGTGGATGATGGGTAATGCATTGGTTGCGATGCAATTAAGGCTTTGCTGACTGATATCTTTCTTTTGCACATAATTTCTGTCTTGGCTCAGAGTAAAACTAAAACAAGCTGAAGCTGTGCTGAAGTGTTGGACGCCTTACAATTCTAGTTCTTTATATTTCTTAAACAAAGCACTAAAAGCTTTAGGTTGTGTGAATAACAAGCCTTTAATAGTCATGTGTTTGGTAAATTGGATAATCTCATCATATCCATTTGAGCCAGAGTAGGATAAGGGGCAAACAGACGAACAGAAAAAAAATGGCACAGCCTGCGGGGATTATTACGCGGACAATCATCGTAATATATCTCAATAACCGTGTTAGCAGAAAAGGCAAAGAGATACAGAACCAAAAACCATGCAAGCAAGAAAACGTTGCACGCGGCACATCCATACTTAGTACGGCCTGTAAAGCTGGGCTTTTGACACTGATGATAATCAAAGCTATAAGGAGAAATCCAGGCAGCACCTCCCCCTCTCTGATGTTATTTCAGAGCGGCGGGCCATGGGGTGAGGCCTCTATAAATAGCTTTGATTGAACAGCCCCTCTGCAGCAGACATGTGAGAGAGTCCAGATCTTGATGTCCTAGCAGCCAGGCCCCCCTCAGCCCCAGGGGGACCGAGGAGCCTCTGTGATAGGCTGCTCCCAGAGGGAACCCACCCAGCCAGGCCACCCCGGATGGAACAGGTACCCATCCATCCCCCTAAAGAAATGGGGTGAAGGCTGTTGATTTTCCTGAACATATTAAGGGGCTTTACGAGCGCACGTTTTGTGACCCCTACAAAAGGGATGGGATGGGTTCTATGGAAAGGTCAAATGAAGTGTGGGCGATGCATGCACGGACAGAGACAAGCACGACCGTCGTCCTCATCTCTGTAGGAGGCACGCGTGTTTCAGTAGACCTCATCATGTAACATCTCACGCTTCGAGCGGAAACGTCACATGGCCAATGGACAGGAGAAAGGCTGGTGTGTTCACAGTCGCTCATTATGCAGGAGAAGCTCTGGCACGCGGCAAAAAAAAGAAAGAAAAGGTGACCATGAGAGGTTGAGGCGGGGGGGGGGTGATAACCGACCCGAACCTGAGCAAACAAATGTTCTCCGCCATCTTAAAAGATGGCAAGGAAAAGGGGTGGGGGGGGTCATTGCCATGGCAACTGGCTTTGTTTGAGGAGCTCAAGTAATGAGGCATGTGTGCCCCTTGTGTGCACAACGCATACGGTACACAGACACACACACACACTATACAATCAGTCCCTCCTCAATACACACACACACGCGCACACGACGTGCCCGTCCACAGAGCCAACAGGCGTGTGTAAACAGCGTCATGGGTTAAAACAAAGAAGGGCTCCAGTGCCGGCCAACTGTGCGGCCCACCAGAGGGGGTGTCATTGGAGGGTCTGCTGACGCGCTGACAGGACCCTCTCCAGCTCCCCCTGGGAGCCACAGCTGTGGTGCTGACGCAGAGCGCCGGCCTGAGAGGCCTCGCTGCCGGGAGGAGGCCCGCCCCAGGTAGTCATTGAGTGACCTCGGTGGGGGAGGACGGCGGGACACCGCCACCCCGCTGGAGGAAGCATGGCCACCGGACGAATAGCGAAGCTCCACCAGAATGAAGTGACGCACGCTGGTGTGGGGAATGTGCTGTACTGGAGCCGTGGGGACTGATGATGGAGGGAGAGGAGATATCATGATGCCATGAGGCTTTGTTGCCCGTTCGCCAATTGAACCGTTGTGTTGAAGCTACCGCACGTTTAACTTTTAGCAAAGCCTCCCATAGTGAATCATGATCAGTGTTAAGATGGGGGGGTGCACTTGAGCAAAGAGGGCTGAAAGACGCAGAGAAAAACAGTGAGTAAGAGTCTCTTGGCCATTGATGAAATAGCAGGGCATTGTTGCATGAGTGCTGAGGGAGTGCTGGAAGGACACGGACTGGCGGAGATGAAAGCGATACCCCCCACCTCTCTCTCTCTCTCTCTCTCTCTCTCTCTCTCTCTCTCTCTCTCTCTCTCTCTCTCTCTCTCTCTCTCTCTCTCTCTCTCTCTCTCTCTCTCTCTCTCTCTCTCTCTCTCTCTCTCTCTCTCTCTCTCTCTCTCTCTCTCTCTCTCTCTCTCTCTCTCTCTCTCTCTCTCTCTCTCTCTCTCTCTCTCTCTCTCTCTCTCTCTCTCTCTCTCTCTCGCACGCACAGCCATAGGCCTTGTAGTTGTATTTTCCTCAGCTGATGTGAGGAGACTGAGGGGTTCCTCAGGGAGGCTCAGGCTTTATGTATGTCTGACTGTGAGCGACAGTTGAAATATCGCTCTCACACTGGGGCACGTCAGGCCCAGCATCCATAACAAGGCTCTGGCTCACCATCCGGTCCCAGTGTCTTTCTGACAGAACGGGCCCGGAGACGTTTGCTGGGAATGATGTCACCCGGGCTATCTTGGGCACATCGTAAAATGCCCCTGGTGTTGGGCAATGATTACACATAGCGCTGGTGTGGCGCAACGTTGTGTTACAGATTAGCCTTCATAGCCCATTCTGTGAATCCCACCTCCATAAAATATGAGTCTTTAACAGGGTGGGATTGAGAGTGAGAGACAGAAGGAGAATTCGGAGGCACCGCTACATTGTTGAACGATTCGTTTTGCAATAGCTTGAGAGTTTATGTGAAGTGAGTTATGGAAAGTTTGAACAGTGCTGCTTTCAGACGAACAGATGTCGCTCTGTATTTTCGGGCACTATTGCTTTTACAATTCTCTGCGATCTTTGATTCCCAAAAATATTTACAATGTATTTCCGCTACTTCTTTTTTTCGCTATTTTCCCGAAATTTTCTGTTGAGTAAAGTAAACATTTATTAATGCAATATTCTCTTACTGGAATATAATATATAAATATATTTGACTAAGCTTCTAATAATGGTATGAAACGTACCGTAGCGGCGATATCTCATTCTTACATTAAACAGGCATCCGGTTGGGAAGCCTGCTCTGTGGAAACCTGATATAAGGGAGACTCAAAAGGCCTGTCTCATTGAGGAGTCTGACCGAGGCCTCTGGGAGCACACAATGGCTTCCTAACATCAGAGGAGCCCATTCGCGGCGTGATCAGCCACACTTTTTACTCGCGCCGGTAATGAATAAGAAGGAGCGGGTAAAGACCTTGCGTGAGACACCTCTTTGAATGATAAGAGAAGATGAAAGCCACGAGTCCTCTCTGTGTGTCTCTCTCTCGGTCCATCTCCCAGGCTTTGGCTGAGCACAGGCACAGAGACAAACAGGGAAAAGGTCTACGCTCTGTTGCTTCTCCTATTGAAACGCAGTCAATGACGACGCTAACGCTAATGATCAATAATGAAAGCAGCAACAATGACGTCCATTACCCGCGTCTGTGACGAACGCTACTCCTGCTAGCGGCGTCTAAACAACACACACTGTTTGATGGAATCAACTGAAAAGCCGCTTTGTTTGTCAAGGACGTCTCGCCGCGAGAAGCGCGCCGCGCAGCTACGGACGGAACCTCAGCGCCAGGAGTCTTTGAAGCTGACGACTCAAAACTACATCCGCCACCTGACACCTGAAGCATCATGGGACGCGGGAGGAATGGGAAGCGACGGCACCGCCTGACTGTGAGCGAGGCACGATCGGAGTGACAGGCCCAATATGCTTCAGCAGACGGAGGTGTCGCCGCGTGAACCGTGTCAGCCACACTGTGGGCGCGTGTGTGCGATGTGTGCTAGCGTGATCTGGCTGGGTGAGAAGGCGGTTGAGTCTACAAAATGATAAGCAAAACACAAAAGGTCACAGAAGGAAAACGACGCCGCTGTCTTTACTGTATATGCATGAGCGGAGGTGAGCGTCGTCTCAATCGATACGGGGGAAACTCGTATCTTCTCAGATAAATCCACATTAGTAGAACGCAGTCCATCCAGTCAATACACAGGGTTGGGAGGTACGATTTAGAAATATTCAAACGATTAAAAAACAAATGCAGACCAATGACTCACACACCTTCTTTTTTTAAATTGATACTCTCCCTTATAAAATGTATATTGAGACCTTAGACGCTTTGCTGATCCATTCTATCCACTGAGTTAGAACTACAGCTGAAAGGGTATGTGGCAATGCTTACACATTGCACGTCTCCCATGCTCCAGACTGTTCGAGTGTGTCACAGCATCTTTAATGGCTGGTTAATGCTACTCCCCAGCTCGTTCCCAATGAATTCATCAGCCCCTACGGAGCATCTTACGAGGATAGAACATTCCCCAACTCCATCACGCGGTACACAATCGGATTTTCTTGGAAGTCCGAGCAGAAGAGGTTGGGAAGTCAGCATACAAAGCCTAGGATTTGACATGGACGTGGTGAAAATGTGCAGAGCCGTTATCAGGCTGTTGTTTGTTGGGGAACGCGGTGGCTGCAACGGAGAGATGAAGGCCATACGGGTGCACTGAGCTGCTTGGCTGGGGCTGCAAAGAGGCCCCCGCTCCTGGAAGTCCTCTCTGGCTGAGTAAGGGAGGGCCATGTGACTCACCACGCACCCCCACTCGCCGTAAAGGACACTCGGCCAAGATAGCCGCTGACAGGAATCCTAATTTGCTTGTTTTTTTTCCCAGAAGAGCAACAGGCGCAAAGATGACTAGGCGAGGTTCAGCGTGAGGCGGAGCGGGAGATAAGGCGAAGCACGGGGGAGTGACGGAGAGGAGAGAGAAAATAATCCTGTCGAGACATGGCTTAGGGTAAACAACTCTCAAACATGTGTTCATTCAAACCCAATTAATTCGGAAACTGGGGGTTGTTGCCGCGGCTACAGGAAGACGGACGCGGCTCTGGCCGAGCTTATCTTCCAATAAGTCATAAATCACACTGATCCTTAAGTAGTAACTCTTCCTACCCGTTCCCCTTAGAATGCTGAATTGTGTGGCCTTTCTAACAGTAGTCTCCAGCCCCTCTCTCTCTGCGATGTCCCACCTTGAGGCCGTGAGCCTGACATGGCCAGGACCGGAGCCCTCGGCACAGACCATGGAGAGACACGGCGAGACGGGGTGAAGGACCTCACCTCTGACACTCGCTGGCGTGCAGCACCAGGTCCTGGTTGTTGTTGGCGCTGACGGTGAGCTCGTGCTCCGTGGAGTTGAACACGTCCAGCAGGAGATGGCACTGGCGGGTACTGTAGGCACAGGAACACACACAGAACCCCCACAGGGTTAATACTTATTGGACTACTCAGAAACTTTCACTTGGATACAAACAGCACGCAGGCTAACTGATATGAATGGTCAAATGTCATATTGACATAACGGCATAATATGTTACGTGTAAAGTCGATGATATTAATGAGCTGCTATTTGTATGGCGCTTTACGTTAAATATTACAAATTGCGATAATAACCAGAAAAGTAATGTTGAAAAATGGAAAACTATGTATAATACATTCTGCAAAGCCTAACAGTTCAATAACTGTCAGGTCAAAAATTATTTAAATATCAAATCAACAACTTAACAAGTGAAATCATGATTGAAGGGTTAATTAGATTTATATATTTTTCATAAGAAGAAAATAAGAAAGACAGCCTTACAACTTTTGGAGACTATTCCAAGGTCTAGGCGCTCAGACAGAGACCACGTCATGGATTCAAAGTAACTGATAACAACTTAAAATCAATTCTAAATTATTCAGGAGGCCACTGCAATGATGCACAAACAGGAGAGCAGGTCTCTTTGTTCCATTCTGGCTTTCACATCAATGTTTCATTAGCATGCAAACATATAGGATGCTAATGATAGAATTTTCAACAAGGGCTAGAATTAACCAGGGCCTAGGAACGTGCTTTGATTAAACACACACACACACCACACACACACACACACACACCACACACACACACACACACACACACAAAGAAGATAAACAGTGAGACGCACTCCTCAGCCCTTGTCATAACATCAAAGGTGGCGAGGCTTTCATCAGGGCCGCTGGTCTGCCTGTAAGAGGCCATCTTCAGACCAGGCAGTGTCTGCTTTTCACATGCAGATCCTGAGAGGGCCAATTTGTGATTTAGATCAAGACTGGAGAAAAGATGGCTCCTGTTCAAAAGGTTAATTTCATCCCCCAAGTCTCCTTTTCTCCCCAGTAATGGTACAGTAGATGAAAGGCATGGCCCCTTAACACTGGCAACAGAAAACGAGATCATCTCCAAACACAACCACTTCAAGATTTGATTCCTGTCATGTCACGGAGAAAATAGCTATCGTGAAATGATGAACATGTATAGTGTATGTATGAGGGTGATATACTGGCAACAGAACTATGTACGGAAACAAATTAACTCTGCTTTCTGCCCTGAAACAAATGTCATATATCCAAAGTAACAGTTGTATAAGAACACTTGTGCATTATGGGTCTGTTTCGAAAGAAAGTGATGAAGTTGGACTAACATATGGCTCTTACAATCACGGCTTGAAATGGCCACAGGTGAATTATTCCGGATGGTTGGATGAACATGCATGCATTTAATGACAACCTTTATACGTTGTTTTTGTAACTATTCATAAGGTTACCATCCACTGCAGGGTTTTACCTACAGAGGCCATAGGTCCTCTCGTGCAGACTATCAAGCTCACCGTTGACTTCAAAACCCTGACGTGACATGAAGGCTGGAGGATGCGATGTAAAAAAAGAAAAACAGACAGAGATAATAGAGTTTCCAGCTTTAGGATCCCAAGGGCCCTGCCCCTTTAAATGTCAGCCTGACTGCTTACCAGTGCTCTAGACCACAACCATCTCCAGGGAGCAGTGCTGCTGCTCCCACAGCCCACCATCTCCAGGGAGCGGTGCTGCTGCTCCCACAGCCCACCATCTCCAGGGAGCGGTGCTGCTGCTCCCACAGCCCACCATCTCCAGGGAGCAGTGCTGCTGCTCCCACAGCCCACCATCTCCAGGGAGCGGTGCTGCTGCTCCCACAGCCCACCATCTCCAGGGAGCAGTGCTGCTGCTTCCACTGCCCACCACCTCCTCGCTCCTCTTAAATCTCTGAATTAATGGAGGCTTAAGTCGAGTTTGCCCAACTCCATAATAAACGTTTGCAGCAATTAAAGGGGAATATTTTAACAAGGGTTTTTAATGCTTCCGTAATTGTCACTTTTCCTTAGGAGGAGGCAGTGATTAACGTGTGGAATGGGTCGGACGGCTTACCAACAGGCCGGAGAGTTTAGCCCGGGCGATCAATCAGGGCGACCAGCTACGACAGCAGAGCGCTGGGGGAAACTGATCTTGGTAGCCGACCCTCTGGTAGTACCCCCTTGCCTACGGTGATAAGTCTGGCACAGGGATACAGTCACGACCTGTTTACAGCCCAAGTTATAAGAGTGGGGAGACAGTGCCTATAAGAGCGGATCTTGAGGAAGGAGAGCCGAAACAATGTTTCTGTTGAATATGGCGGAGAGCGGGAGACAACAACAGAACGCCAGAGGGAACGATGTTCTGGAAATGTATTGGCCCCGTTAAGTATTCATCGGAGCTACAGAATGGGCCACAAAGATCTGAGTGGAATAAATAATTCAGTAGGGCCAATGTGGTTTTAAAACTATTTGTCTCCATGTCAATGTCTGAATATTAAATTTGGGAGTGAGTCAGAGTTAGAAAGTTACACTTGGTCGGTGCTCCAAAGTAAACACAAAGATGACTAGATTATTTGCTCCGAGCGTACCTCATCAATAATTCACCCAGATAATATCAATATTTCCATATGCTGTTCCTCTAGAAAAACATGTGACTGTTTTGGTTTCAGTCTGAACCTGTAGCCAAGTTGGGGAGTAAATAATGCGTAGAAAAAGATAGAGTAGGTAGGTAGGTGTGTGTAGGTGTGTGTGTGTGTGTGTGTGTGTGTGTGACTTTTCCCTCACTGACACATGTGATGCAAGACTGACAGTAGAACACATGGACACGAGTCTTAAGGTGGGGGGTCATTAAACCAGAAGATCAGCAGACACCTTTAGCGGTGGCGCTAACAGGGCATGAACCCAGCAGGCCTTAGGAGCACGCCTCGGCCACATAATGAATGTCCCTGTCTATTTCTGGAAAGCGGACAAATGAGCTGCGAGATCAGCCCTTCGCCGTTATTGATTGGAGGAGCCCCTCCTCGCCCGCCTGTCACCTCCCCTGCAAACAATATAACTGAACCTAGTGGCAGCCTTTAACCCCACGCCATGCTGTCCTATCAATAGTCTCCTATTGCGTGTGTTAAGTCTGAGAAGGTGCTGGACACCACAAACCAACGCACTGCTCCTGTAATCGACAATCGACTGGTCACTGTATCCAGACCTCATCAAAGGGGGCCAACACAGAGAAGCGTTGGCCGGGGGGGGGGATGACTGCCCGCATAGGAGATCAATGAAGCAACAATGGCCGACAGTCAGCCCAAGTGGATCTCTAATCGATGTGTGCTGAGCTGGCATAGCCCTTTTGGCACAAAACGTGACAAACTGTATTCGCCCAGCATGAAATAGCCAACCTTTTACTAGGCTCATAAAGGGATTTACAATGAGAAGCTATTTTTAGCCGTGCAATAATAACAAGTAAGGGAAAGAAGTTGCCCGTTCCTTAATGTCAGCATGTAAAAAGAGCAATAAAAAATCATATTTCCCGAGAAGAGCGAGATATATCGATACCAGCTGCCACAAAGCAGACCCCTTGCGCGTGACATTTTGCGGGTCTGACTGCCTTATCGCAGTGGAACAGGGAAGAAGAATGCAGAGAGAAATGTCCTCGGCAGAGACGGACGCTGCTCGGCGGCAGCCACGACGTTTTAACAGCTCCCTTTCATCTACGGATCACTGAGTACTTTACACATCCCTCTGCCCTTCCCCTTCCTAAACGATATGTCACGAGGGCCTCCACTGCTAACTTGCCACCAGGCTTTGACAGCGATCGGTCAACCAGCGCTTGAGAGGTTGTATTTATAGCCGACTGGTCTCTTAAACGCGCTCAGACCAGGATGTTGTTATCAAACACATCGCAACACGTGGATCGGCTGTTTTGCGGGAACACACTCACACCCTTGCACAGAAAATGGTACGGACAGAAAAGGTCAATGTCAACCTCGGAACCCTCCTATTAAACCCTCCTACTAAACTTATGAAGATATTTACTGTGAAGACCTGTGCTAGACTGATCTCATAATAAAAAGTTATCATTAAGAAGAAAATAAGACAGAGATACAGAACATTAAAATGTTCATACATATCTGGTTGAAACATTTCAAGTTTGTCCTAAAACCAATAGCCCTCTACGACAGACCAATGAAGACTATAAGAAATGGAGGAGGCACCCAATTGAATGTTATCATGTAGAGTTCTGTGCAAAAAAAATGCATGTTCAAAGAAAAACACCAAGCCTTGCCTGCAAAGAGGAATAAGGGCAATATCCCCTCGTTTAAAAAATTCTAATGAAAGCACTTAAATTCTAAGAAAAACCTTGAAACAGTGAGCACAGCCAAACAGGCAAACCCAAGGGAAGACCAGAAATGCTAAGGGAGGGACCACAATGAGGTACATTTTAAAGTTCACTTCCAAAAGGTAAAAAAAAATTTTTTAAATACTAAAGTCTAAATATATTACATACTAATATGCCAAACTGTGTGCCAAACTGCATGGTCACGGCCGCAAACTTTTTCTACTTTACCTCAACATGACAACCAGTGGAGGCCGAATTACTCAAATATCTAAATATATATAAGATAAAAAACAATGTTTTTTACCATACCAATACAGCCAAATTCAAACTAGAGAGCAATAGATAGCGAGAAAGTGAAATCGAAGAGAGAGAGAAAGAGACAGTATGTACAGTGCCTTGCAAAAGTATTCACCCCCCTTGGCATTTTTCATGTTTTGTTGCCTCACAACCTGGAATTAGAATGGATTGTTTGAAGGTTTGCATCATTTCATCCAGAGAACATGCCTACAACTTTGAAGATGTGATTTTTTTTTTTATTGTGAAGCAAACAACAAATAGGACAAAATAACAGAAAACTTCAGCGTGCATAAATATTCACCCCCCTAAGGTCAGTACTTTGTAGAGCTGCCTTTTGTGGCAATTACAGCTGCAAGTCGCTTTGGATAAGTCTCTATGAGCTTGCCACATCTTGCCACTGGGATTTTTGCCCATTCCTCAAGGCAAAACTGCTCCAGCTCATTCATGTTGGATGGTTTCCGCTTGTGAACAGTAATCTTCAAGTCTGACCACAGATTCTCAATTGGATTGAGATCTGGGCTTTGACTAGGCCATTCCAACACATTTAAATGTTTCCCCTTAAACCACTCGAGTGTCGCTTTAGCAGTATGCTTCGGGTCATTGTCCTGCTGGAAGGTGAACCTCCGTCCCAGTCTCAAATCACAGGCAGACAGAAACAGGTTTTGCTCAATAATATCCCTGTATTTAGCACCATCCATCTTTCCCTCGACTCGAATCAGTTTCCCAGTCCCTCCTGCTGAAAAACATCCCCACAGCATGATGCTGCCACCACCATGTTTCACTGTGGGGATGGTGTTCTTGGGGTGATGGGATGTGTTGGGTTTGCGCCAGACATAGCGTTTTCCTTGGTGGCCGAAAAGTTAAATTTTAGTCTCATCTGACCAGAGCACCTTTCTCCATACATTTGGGGAGTCGCCCACATGCCTTTTGGCAAACAAAAAACGTGCCTTCTTATTTTTAACACTAAGTAATGGCTTTTTTCTGGCCACTCTTCCTTAAAGCCCAGCTCTATGGAGTGTACGGCCTATTGTGGTCCCATGTACAGATACACCAGTCTCTGCTGTGGAACTCTGCAGCTCCTTTAGGGTTACCTTTGGTCTCTGTGCTGCCTCTCTGATTAATGCCCTCCTTGCCCGGTCTGTGAGTTTTGGTGTGCGGCCCTCTCTTGGCAGGTTTGTTGTGGTACCATGTTCTTTCCATTTGAAGATGATGGATTTGATGGTGCTCCGGGGGATCATCAAAGATTTGGATATTTTTTTATAACCCAACCCTGACTTGTACTTCTCAACAACTTTGTCCCTGACTTGTTTGGAGAGCTCCTTGGTCTTCATGGTGTGATGCCTCTTGCTTAGTGGTGTTGCAGCCTCTGGGACCTTTCAGAAAAGGTGTGTTTATACTGACAGATCATGTCATACTTAGATTACACACAGGTGGACTTCATTTCACGAATTATGTTACTTCTGAAGGTAATTGGTTGCACCAGAACTTTTGAGGGGCTTCATAGAAAAGGGGGTGAATACATATGCACATGCCAATTTCCAGATTTTTATTTAAAAAAAATATTTTTAATATATATTTTTCTCATTTCACTTCACCAACTTAGACTATTTTGTGCAGATCCATCACATAAAATTCAGATTAAGAAAACGTTTAAATTACAGGTTGTAATGTAACAAAATAAGTAACTAGCCAAGGGGGTGAATACTTTTGCAAGGCACTGTACTTTGCTACAGCTTACTACAATTCTGCCACCACAGTCTTGTTTGGCTGTCCGTGCAGTCAGCGTTGTTTACGTGTCTTTATGCGTGTGTGTGTGTGTGTGTGTGTGTGTGTGTGTGTGTGTGTGTGTGTGTGTGTGTGTGCGTGTGTGAGAAGAAGCGTTTTGTGTCGAGTGACCTCCGGACCGGCCCGGGAAACCAGGCCTGCGCTCCCCAGACGAGGCGGCTATAATGGAATGGAATGAAGTGAGCTGCTGCCCACGGGAAGCTGAACGGTTCACTGGACCACAGAACCAGGACTGGGAGGTAGAGACAGAGAGCAAGAGGGGAGGGGAGGGGTGGGGGGTGGGGGGGCATTTGAAATTGAAAGAGAGAGAGAGGGGTGGCCGACATATTGATTAACACGGCAAAAGAAAGGAAAGGTAAGCAGAGAGTGAAGGAGTGATAGAGAATGAGGAGGACAGAGAGCAGTGACAGGGTGAGAGGGTCACAGCTACCATACAATATAATGGAGTCATCCTCCTGTGAGGTGAGAGGGCCGGCTTCCATTCCACCTTGCCTTTTTGACGGCCCCATTGTTCACTCAAGCCCGCCCAGCAATTCAATGCCGAGGCTCTTCCACGCCGAAACCAAAGGCGAGGCGAGGGATGCCCGCTCTTTACTCCCTCTCCAGCGTGTGCTGCGTGAGGTTAACACAAGAGCAGACGTATGTGCTTGACTTACCTTCAAGAGAACACTGTACAGTCATCTAAAAGGCCGGGCCCGTGACGATAAGGACATCACGGCAGCCATTAATCCCTACAGAGGCTGACGCGTCGAAGGAGGTCGGCGTCCGTCTGTCAGTTGGCACGAGGCCGTCCTCCTGGACCTTTGTCTCCCCAGTGATTACCCCTTGATTACTGTGGGCCTTCAAACGCACGCGGACACGCACCGTCTGGGGGGGGGGGGGCAGGTGCAGAGGATGACGCTGCACGCGGGCAGAGGGAGGGCCCATCTATCAGCGGAGGGGCCGAGATGGATGGGTCCTAACCACAGATATTATTACGGCTAATGATTCACCTCAAGTGGCCATTACTGGGGTGCGATCGCTCTCCCGCGCGCCATGTTTTTCCACCGGAGAGCTGACAAGTGGGATGGAGAGATACTGGGGAGGGAAAGGATGGTGGGTGTAGGGGCCTGGGGGGGGGGGGGGGCATGAGACAGGGAGAGGATGGTGGGTGTAGGGGGGCATGAGACAGGGAGAGGATGGTGGGTGTAGGGGGGTTGGGGGGGGGCATGAGACAGGGAGAGGATGGTGGGTGTAGGGGGGCATGAGACAGGGAGAGGATGGTGGGTGTAGGGGGTGGGGGGGGCATGAGACAGGGAGAGGATGGTGGGTGTAGTGGGGGGGCATGAGACAGGGAGAGGATGGTGGGTGTAGGGGGTGGGGGGGGGCATGAGACAGGGAGAGGATGGTGGGTGTAGGGGGGTGGGGGGGGCATGAGACAGGGAGAGGATGGTGGGTGTAGGGGGGCATGAGACAGGGAGAGGATGGTGGGTGTAGGGGGGATGTGGGGGGGCATCAGACCGGGAGAGGATGGAGGGAGTAGGGGGGCATGAGACAGGGAGAGGATGGTGGGTGTAGGGGGGCATGAGACAGGGAGAGGATGGTGGGTGTAGGGGGTTGGGGGGGCATGAGACAGGGAGAGGATGGTGGGTGTAGGGGGCATGAGACAGGGAGAGGATGGTGGGTGTAGGGGGGTTGGGGGGGGCATGAGACAGGGAGAGGATGGTGGGTGTAGGGGGGCATGAGACAGGGAGAGGATGGTGGGTGTAGGAGGGGGGGGGTGGGGGGGGGAACGAGACAGGGAGAGGGTGGTGTGTGTGGGGGGTGGGGGGGCATGAGACAGGGAGAGGGTAGTGGGCGTAGAGTGGGGGGGCATGAGACAGGGAGAGGGTGGTGGGTGTAGAGTGGGGGGGCATGTGACAGGGAGAGGGTGGTGGGTGTAGAGTGGGGGGGGCATGAGACAGGGAGAGGGTGGTGGGTGTAGAGTGGGGGGGCATGAGACAGGGAGAGGGTGGTGGGTGTAGGGGGGTGGGCGGGGCATGAGACAGGGAGAGGGTGGTGGTATAGGGTAGGAGGGGTGGTGGGCAGTAGGTAAGGGTGGATCTGTGTCCAACCACTCCGTCATCATCTGGCCTTGGTGAAACACCCCAGTCGGCTTTCAATGCTAACTGGCCGGACAGGGCTAAAACAGAGCTGGTAAAAGACTGATAAAGCAGCAGGTAGGTGGGACCAATATACCCACCAACTCAAATCAAGTTTCTTTATAGAGCACTTTAAAACCAGCAGAGTTGACCAAACTGTATAATATATTTAACTACGGTATATCAAACAACAGCAGAAAAGGGTTTGGAAATAATATACTTACTGAACTGGACTACAACAGAATCTAATCTTGAGGGTATGGCCTGGGACTGAGAGGAGGGTATGGTCTGGGACTGTGAGGAGGGTATGGTCTGGGACTGTGAGGGGGGTATGGCCTGGGACTGTGAGGGGGGTATGGTCTGGGACTGTGAGGGGGGTATGGTCTGGGACTGAGAGGGGGGTATGGTCTGGGACTGTGAGGAGGGTATGGTCTGGGACTGTGAGTGGGGTATGGTCTGGGACTGTGAGTGGGGTATGGTCTGGGACTGTGAGTGGGGTATGGTCTGGGACTGTGAGACTGGGGCTGGGGAGGGGGGTATGGCCTGGGACTGTGAGGGGCTGATGGTCTGGGACTGTGAGGGGGGTATGGTCTGGGACTGAGGGGCTGTGTGAGGGGGGTATGGCCTGGGACTGAGGGGCTGTGGGAGGGGGGGTATGGCCTGGGACTGAGGGGCTGTGGGAGGGGGGTATGGCCTGGGACTGAGGGGCTGTGTGAGGGGGGTATGGCCTGGGACTGAGGGGCTGAGTGAGGGGGGTATGGCCTCGGACTTAGCGTCAGAGAGAGGCGGGTATGGCCTGGGACTGAGGGGGTATGGCCTGGGTGTGAGGGGGTATGGCCTGGGACTGTGACTGTGTGAGGGGGGTATGGCCTGGGACTGAGATGGTGGGACTGTGTGAGGGGGTATGGCCTGGGACTGAGGGGCTGTGAGGGGGGTATGGCCTGGGACTGCTGTGAGGGGTATGGCCTGGGCTGGGGGTATGGCCTGGGACTGAGGGGCTGTGTGAGGGGGGTATGGCCTGGGACTGATGGCCTGGGCTGCTGTGGAGGGGGGTATGGCCTGGGACTGAGGGGCTGTGGGAGGGGGTATGGCCTGGGACTGAGGGGCTGTGTGAGGGGGGTACCTGTGAGGGGGTGGCCTGGGACTGAGGGGCTGTGTGAGGGGGGGTGCTGACTGAGGGGCTGTGGTAAAGAACAGCGAGGGCTCCACGTCCACGTGCACGCCCAGCGACAGGTCCCGGTAGTAGCCCTCCACCTCGCCCGCGCCGCCCGAGTACTTGAAGTTCAGCACGGCCTCCAGCGTCTGAGCACGAGGAGAGACAGAGCGAGAGAGAGAAAAAGAGAGAGAGAGAGCGAGAGCGAGGGGGAGAGAGAGAGAGAGAGAGAGAGAGAGAGAGAGGAGATTAATTTTGCCCGGCTCACATTTTTGCGGGCGCTGCGGTGCATTAGGCAGGCTCTACCAGGCGCCGGGCCAGGGGTGAGCTCTGTAGTTGTGTGGGGCCGTCGGCGATAGAGAGGCGTCTCTGCGTGGGAGCGGCGGGATGAGGAGCGCGTGATTAGGGTCAACAGAGGCCGCCACGGCTTTTGTCTTGTACAGAAATAACAACAGCGGCAGCCGGAAGAAAAAAGGAAACAAAGAAAGCGAGGCTTTTCACTTTTCCTGAGATCGGTGCATCAAAAACTCATTAGGTGGAAAATAATGAAGACACGAAGGGACGAAGAGTTGTCACCGTAAAGGATGACGTGGGCGCGTGAGATAAACAGAGGCTTCAGACTGGAGCCTTCAAAGAATGGACGCAGACACTTTCTCCAGGAGGCTGGCTGGGCTCCAGGTGGAGGGGGAGGGGGAGGGGGGGTGAAAGAGAGAAGTGAAAGAAAAATAAACAGTGGCAGTCTGGGTCAAGCAGGCGTGGCCAAATGAAAAGCGACAGGTAACTAGAGAGGAGGGAGGGAGGGAGGGAGGGGAGCTGAATCAGCCGAGGGGCCGGAGGGGGGGCAGGGGAAGCGTCTGGGGGGGTGGCAGGGGAAGCGTCCGGAGGGGGGCTGCCCTTGTGCCTCGGCGCCGTACATCATCCATCCTCATACTGCTGAGGGAGGCACTTGTCTTTTTTCGAGAAGGAACGGGGGCCAATTTGCTAAAGAATTTTTTAAAGAAGGGAAAGCCTAAGTGGGGGTGACTCAGATGGACGCCTGGCCCATCCCCGCCCGACAACAGCGGCCCCCGGAGGAAGCCTGGGTTCGGGGAGAGGACGACAGTGGCGTACCGCACGGGGAGGACAGTTTAATAGCACACGCACCGGACTTTTGCTCAGAGACTCCTGATGCCAAGAAACCAGACAAATCGGGCTATAACGCCACTGTAGCCCGGCACACTGCTGCTGCTGCTGCTGCTGCTGCTGCAATCACACACTCACCTAGGCCATTTTCTTAGCCTTTTCTTTTTTCCTCTTCTTTCTGCTTAGTGCGTAATAAGCGCTCGATGGGGTGGTGCGGAGGAGAATGGTGATGTTCTCTGAAATAGCCCCATTACGTCTGATAAGGGGAGACGGGAGCCAATCTGCTTTCCCCCCCGTGCAGGGGAGGAGGAGGCGTGAGCGGGCTGGCCAGGAGAACAACAGGCTGGGCCGGGGGGGACAGAGGGTAATCTGACGCGCTGGGGCCGAGCTGAGCTGAGCGGCCGGGACTCAGGCTGGGGCGCTGCCTCTCCGCCGTCCTGCGGCTCTCTTTAGTTACCTTTCCTTACCTTACGCACATCAGGGAGAGCCGGGGGGAGGATAGGGTTGGTGCAGACTGTGATGTCTGAGAGAAGCTGTACACACCATACACTCTTCATCTAAAGTGGGTATGCTCAGGGCCAATGCTTTTCAAAGTGCACAACCGATAGAGACATCGCCTCTAGACAGCGAGATACCAGAGTAGAATGGCCGTTGTTCTCTGAGTGGTGACGTAAGGGGAGCCAGTAAAGAGGAGTGTGAAAGCTGTTTCCTGTTTAACCAAGCCCTTCGCCCCCTGGAGAGCGGGGGTGTGTTTGGCGTGGGGCCGGGGGGCTTTTTGTGCTGCGTCCTAATGGACTCAAACAAGACCCTTCCCCTGAGGGAGAGAGGGAGGGGCAGCACGTCTGAAACGCCGGGGCAGAACAGTCACTCCCTCCGTCCCTGGGCAGAGATGGGGAGGGGGGGGCTGGCCAACGCCAATGTCCCCCCCCCCCTTCATTTTACATCTGTTCAGTGTTACACATGCTCTAGTCTTCCTGGTTTTCTTTCTTTCCCTCCGCCGCGTGTTTCTCACTCTGTTGCTCGCTCTCGCTCTCTCTCTCTCTCTGTGCACTGGGCGCGCCGCTCTCTCAGGCCTGCCGCTCTCACAGGACTCTATTTCAATCAGATAGGGCTAAAAATAGCCCTGGCTGTAATGAGGGGATCGTGAGAGGAATAGGGCAGTGGCAACACTGAGCCGCAGGGACCTAGATGACACACACACACACACACACACACACACACACACACATACACACACACCGGCAGCGCCATTGGAATAGGCTCTCTCTCCCTCGGACACACGTGCGTTCGTACACACACACACACACACACACACACAGAAATAACAAAGGCATTCCAGAAAACACTGTCAGAATGACAATGGGGCGCGATGTCCTTCTCTGCTCTTGTTAGGCACCCCTCAAGATAATAATGAGGTGCTGTGGGAATATATCACAGTGATTTTGACTCCACTCCTCCGATTTAGCCAGGAGCGATTAAATATGTCCTTTGCTAGTGTTTTTTTCGCGTTCTTAAAAGAGAATGGACCTTATGATCTACTGGGGAAAAGCTTGTTTGCTTGGCTCATTTATTCTGACAACAAGTAGGATTCCAAATGCAATGTTAATTCACCATTTCAAAGATAACATTTGTTTTTCTTAAGCCTAAGCACTACTCAATCTATTGCCTTATGCGGTGTCCCAGAAGGGCCATTGAACAAAGCCTTCCGTAGCCAGAGTCCTACCACGGCCATGGCCCCATCTCTGAATTAGCATGTGCTCCTACTCAGCTCCGTCGAGGCAGAGCAAACGGGAGCCAGAGGAGCCACGGGGTTAGCCAGGGAGATTAGAGCATGGCAAACGCCTTGCAACGAAGCTACAAGTGAAACAGAGGACCAGGGAGAGCCAATCCAATGGCTGATAAAAGAAGTCCCTGTTTAACGGGCCTTTTTATATTTGAGGCGCAAACCTTGATCAAAAAGCCTTGCGTTTATTCCTTGATAAAAAAAAAAAAAAGGTTAGTGAATAACTAGCCTTCTGGTTCACGAAGGGCAAACGAAAAGTGAGGACGCTATTTTATAAGAACATCAGGGGGTACCTCCAAAGTACTAATCGAGGTGCGCTGCTTATCTCTGATGCAGGGTTGACTCTTGCCTCACAGCCCTTCCAATATCTGCTTCCACGTACTCAGGGTAATGGAACAGCTGTCCCAGACATTTCCCATGTGCATTGTAAAACAGCCTCTCTCTATCCCGGCCCGCTAGCCGCCCCACACACAGTTGGCTACACCAAGTCAGACTGTATCACCCATGTTGGCCATGCGAACAATGTGTGTGAGCACGCAATGCGACAACTCTTTTTTTGTATGTGGGTTGGGCAATAGGCTTAGGGAGGAGGCAGAAAAAAAGGCCTTCATAGAGTAAAACACGCTCGTATATATTCATTTTCCACTTTTTGTATCTCCTCTTTCATCCGTGATGTATCGACACAAAGCAAAATGCCCCAGCAAGGCTGTCGGCACGTGTAGTAGTGTGGGCACTTCAGGTGGGCACCACCGGTGAATAGCTGGGAGCCCCATAGCTGGAGTCCTGCTCATCAGGAGTTGTGTGGGAGGACTGCCCACAGACCTGCTCATCTTCTCAAACCTTCCCCCACCGTACAGAGAGGCTTGGAACGGACGAGAGTGACTGAGCGCCGGCCTTGCTGGCGGGCGCTGCTGCATGTGGCACAAACATCAGCTCCACCAGTGCCTGGAACGTCCACCTTTCCATATGGAAAAGACTGTTTACCACGGCAACTCCTTCATTTTGTTCTTCCCTCTCTTTACAAACCTTTTCCCTCTCAAACCCATTAACAGTAACATCCAGCAGGAGAGGAGCTACTAAGGCCAGATACGGGGCAGCAGACAGCGAATGAGTCACGCCAGGATGCGTAGAGGCTACCCTCCACAGCTGATACACGGGCACACCTTCTGCACCAGCGGAACAATAACAACAACTCCAAAATCTCAAACGGACTTGAACGGCGCGATTACCACAATCTCATCAAACGTCGTTATGTCTCCACGAGAGGGCTCAAATTGGAATGAGCATGGCGCCAATTGAAAAGAGGAGAACACAGCAGCTGCTTGCTCCCAGCCTCCCACCACTAACCAGCCCCCCCATTTAGCTTTGTTTTCTTACCATAGCGTTTCCAACAAGAAAATGTCCTCTCTTCAAACCGTCTGGCTGCACATGTTCACTCACCTAAGTCACACGCTCTCCATCTAGTCATGGAACCTGAATGTTTGCTTTCAAAAGAGCTTTTCCCCATAAGTGAAGCAAGTGGTTGGGCTGCTGGTAAAGTGAGGTGTGTGTGTGTGTGTGTGTGTGTGTGTGTGTGTGTGTGTGTGTGTGTTTCTAGGGCTGGGTGAGTGGGGTATTGAGTGAGCAGTGCACAGAAATGGACGCCGCTGTGCCTAATCGTCCCTAAAACGAGTTGTGACCTGCGAGATGTGTGGTGACTCTGAAGCAGGTTGGCTCCCCTAATGACTTGGCTTTTCCCCGAGCTGGGAGAGTGGTGGCTGGACGCGGCGCGGTGGGATGCGGTGTCCACTGAAAGTGCCGGCACCAGCATCTCGCCGAGCGATGAGGAGCTGTCCGTTTCCCAGCCAATCAACCAGCTGCCCCAGGCCCCTGCAGCGGTTTGAAAAACACTCGGAAGTCGAGGTGAGAAAGTCCTGGAGGCAGCTCGGCGAAAAGCAGAGGATTCCGTATATAAAATGATGTGTATAAAATTTTTGGAGGAAAATTGTGTCGACTGTCATCTCACATAACCTGGAGGACAATAGTGGTCGAGCAGAGTTGGGTTTTTTTGCGGGGGGGGGGCATAGTACACTGGGAAAATATGAGCATTAGATGTCATTTTGGGTCCCATTGTGTGTAGCTGATCCCTATGGGAGTGCTAGCTTCTCTGTTTTGACGTCCATCTGCACAAGGCCCTTTCCCTGCTATTTGTGGAACTGAGACAGATTGACATTATCGCACTTCTGCTGCGCTCATTAGGAGCATTTGATGATTCATAACTTAACGCTGTCAAGACGGGGGGAAAAAGGTTCCACGCCAATATTCTCCGCACTGCTAAAACTTTGCAATGATACCCTAATATAGAGACAGACTGCAGAGCTTTTGGGCAGAACTCTCGTCAGTTTGACAGGGGTCACAACACCTAGGCCTAAAACCATTTTACATCACCAGACGACGAGACAGTAAAAAAGCTCAAGCTCGGCGGTAATGACACATCAGCGGACAGGAGTCACAGGGTGAAGCCCAGCTCGTTGAGCAGCAGGCACACTGCAGCAACAAGTGCTGCCCACCTTGGTTCCTCTCTCTGGGAGAACAAAAGCCCTAAGCGGATCCGAGCCTTCCACTTAAGGATGCCTCTGATATGTCCCACCCACGGTGTTTATAATGTCCCTCTCGACGACCACTCACCAAAGGGACCGGGCCTCTAATGCGACCGTGGCGATGGAGGGGGGCCAACCACCTGCCCCAATACGGAGCGTTGGCTTTGAGAGCCAGGCGTGGACACAGTGTCAGTGTACAGTGTTAAAAGGGTCTGGAAAGTCTTGACATTGAGTGCGAGCGGTTAACACTCTCTCTCTCTCTAACTGTCAAACTCCCTACGGGCAGCCGCAGCTATCAACAATCAGCCAGGTATCTCACTGCAGTCTAGCAGCGCTAGATGACAATCTGTAGCCCTCTGTCTGCAGAGAGCGTGGGCGTGATGGCCTGCATCAAATTGTGTTGTGGCAAATGTCCCCTTTTCTCCCCGATTGTTTTTTTTTCTTCTCCTGCAACATTTACTGCAACACTTTTTACTGGGCCATTTGTCATAGCAATAGGCTTTGATACAAAGTGACTGAAAATAACTACAAGAGCCTTGCCTCAGGAGAGACTGCCAACGTTGAACTCACGATGAGCCGTCTTTAGCTCAGACTTCCCTGCCTTGGTCCTGACTGAGACCAGAATCTGCACAGTTCACACACGTAGTCCTAAATTGTGCTTCGAGTAACGGGCTGGATGTACTCTAAAGGAACCGTTGTTGACAAACATGTCTGACCAATTATTAAGGCCCGTCAATTATACGCCGTACAAGACAGAGATGTACGAGCCACTCGACGTAGGGAGAACTGACATCTTCGATTAAAGTACGATGGAATATATGACACGACGGAAAACCAAAGGATCCTTTCCGTTCAGGCTGGCGATTACAGTTTAGTGCTCTGCTAGCTGGGTAAGGGACAAAAGACAAAATGGTGGATGCTATCTGGCGGGGATCAGTGCGGTGATCTGTCATGCAGGTAATGGAAGCCTTGTACACTCAAAGGCTGCTGCCAGCCGCAGAGCAGCGGCGCGCAGACAGTTGGAATGGTCTCGACAAACAAGACCCAACGCGTAGTTTGCTGTCGTCATTTCATATCGAAGAACACAGAGGGATATCGTCAGAGAGCTCAGCTGGAATGAAAAATAGACCTCTGTTGGGGCGAATGTCCTTTCTGTCGTCGTTCTGAGACTCAATCCTGTCCAAAGACGCTTTTGTGGAGAGGGGACTTGTGTTTTTGGTGGAAGATCTAACAAAGCGGACATCCTCTTGTTAACTGAGCTGTGCAGTCCGCCAACATGACTCAGCTCTTTACCCTTTGATGACGTTTCTCTCCCTCGTCTCCAACTTCAAGCACAAATCAAGAAGGTAGAGCACGAAAACATATTGCATAAAGTAAGCACTTTAATCCTAAAAACAACTATAGAGAAACGTAGAGCTGGTGCTTTAAATGTATAGTTACGCGACTATATTGGAAAGTTCAAAATTACACTTCATTCAGGGCAGTGTTGAGGGAATTAAAGTCCATCTATTGAGTTAATGGTACAATTTGAAGGTGTTGAAGGTGACAAGGTCAAGGTTAAGGTCAGAGTTCTAAACCAAGTTATAAATAGTTCTTAACCATCCCTGGATATAGTAACAGCATATGGCGTTACATACGTTTCACAGCATGTTTTTAATGGTGTTGAAGGTGACTCAATAGTTCTAGTTCTAAACCAAGTTACAAATAGTTTTTAACCATCCCTGGATATGGTAACAGCATATGGCGTTACATATGTTTCACAGCATGCTTTTGAACGGTTTATAAAAATCGTGTCCGTGTTCTGTTCCTTGAAGCTCTCGTACATCACAGCGGTTCTACTTCGGTCCCAGAGTGCCAGAGGCAGTGGCAGGACGCTTAAAAGATTTACCAGGGAGATCATCCATTCCTCCTCCGTCTGTGACGCTTCCCTTCATCCCTTGCTCTGTACCTCCAGCCCTCCGGACAGGACAAGTTGTGCCTTTCCGGCTCGACCCCTGCCCTGTTACAAGTCTGGGCCATCTGGTCCCACTGCCCACCCCGCCAGATGTCCCCCCCCAACCAATCCCTTCAAATAGAGATCTATCCTTTTTCTTTTCAGGCTGGGCTCCGTCTGGGTGGTTGAGGCAGCATCCTGCTGTCTGCCAACCCATCCTAAAGGGCTGGCGGCTGGAGCGTGAATCCCCCCTCCCCCCTCCCCCCCCCACTCCCCCTCTCACAGTCAGGCCCCGTCGCAACCTCATCATGTAAGACAAGCTCATTTACATCTTGATACATCCTGATGTAGTGGCCTCGCTGTCTGCAGCCCACTCGGACGAGATTGCATCCTCTGATCCTCCAAACAAATGTCTGTTGAATGCTAAGCAGTGCCTCCCATGTGTGCGTGCCCCTCTCCAGGCTCAGGTAGCGGGAAGAGCGTGCGTGATCGGCCCGAGAATCGCTCGACGAAGGAGCCTATTCATCTGAAGTCATTAGATTTCTGTATGGTGAGCGTTGACTAATTCACTTGGTTAGGGCGTAATTTGGTTATGCGTGCGAGCGGGGGGCGAGCGACCATGGCACCAGATAAAACCCTAGCCGAGCGAGGCGGGGGCATCTGTCTTGGATGGGCCACTCCTACCCCACACACGCACGCACGCACGCACGCGCGCACGCACGCACGCGCGCACGCGCGCACACGCGCACACGCGCACACGCGCACACACGCGCACACACACGCGCACACACACACGCACACACACACACACACACACACACACCCCCAGCCTACTCATCTTGCTCGGGCCGGACTACTAGATAGAAAGAGTATGGGGACCATGTGTGCCTCAGCCATGAACGGGTGACCTCTTTTACCTGAGGCCAGGGTCCGGAGCACGCATCGCACCATTTACCACGGGGAGGACGGAGAAGGGAAGGCGGCCAGGGGTACATAACCCCAGGGGTACATAACCTGCTGGCCTCACAGCACCCTGGGCTGTCGCTTCATTTACTCTAGAGAAGCAGCCAGCCAGGCACGGGGCATGTGGACCCAGTCGTCTTAATAGGAGGGGGTTACAGTGCTGAAAACGTAAAGGCTGCGGGTGGAGACATATTTAACAAACCTCACGCAATGTATAGGGCGGACGCCAGGCGAACCCACACAAATGGCAAACAATCAATATGTCTGCCGGGTCAGGCAGACGCACGCGATGCTGGCATGGCGTTTTGGCTGCAACGTCAAAATCCGGGCAGGTATGGCCAGCTAGACGTGGATTGATGCTGGGCTCAGCCACCGAGCGTTGAGACACACGGAGACACGCTTGGCTACGTGGACCACCAAATCACACACATGGATTCAAGTCCAGTAAGCATGAAGAAATCCTCCATTCTCTTCCAATTTCGAGCGCAACCTAGCATGCACACACCGGCAACAATTACGCACACACCTGCCGCAACACGGGCTGTCGTCGGAATCTTGATGGTGGAACTGAGGCAATCGGCCAGCGATAACCCAGCGACCAGAACCCTAACCCTAATGTAATCACACGAGTAGCATACACAAACAGCCCTACTCTAAAGCTACTTCTGAGGAAGCCCTGCTGGAGGTCTGATGGAGCCGATCTAATCCCTGCTGCTGTTTCCTCAGCGGAGCCCTGTATGGCTGGCCCGTGATTAACTGTTGACTTAGACCTGGTTAGAGCAATCAGCCACGCTGCTCCCCTGGATCACCACAAGGCATGCATACACCCTCCATCGTCACCCTTCACACACACACATGCCCACGCTCACGGTCTCAAATCATGCTAAACATGGTGAAAACCTACTGCTCAGGGAAAAAGGATGTGGTAAGGTAAGCAATGTTGTTTATCTTGCACCCTCTCAACCATTTCAGCATGCTGGGCATCCTATCACCACTGGTAGTCGACAAAAACAATAGTATTCTATCCACCCTCAGTCTGTGGGATCCTTTAAGAGTTCAAAGGAAAAGAAGACAACCGGGAATCATCTTACCTTGGCGGAAACGTGGCCCGTGTTCCTACTGACATCTACAAGGCAACTCTTTTTTCCCCAATGGGAATATTGTCTGTCTCAGTAGGACATCTACATCCACATTGAAAGGAAAGCTGAGACGGGGTTTCCACAGTAATGCAGATTTCATCGACCCTGGTTCTCTCCCTTTTGGGACGATATCGTTCCTGTGATAAGGGAGGCTAGTTTGCTTTGGCTTTCTAACGCAATAACTCATGAATTTCATGTATAACTTAAAAACCGAGAATTGGTAGGCGGTTACTCACACCTCAGGCGAGGTGTTTTTAATAACCTTATGTTTATGTAAATTTTTTCCAGTTTGCATGTAAATCTGTCTTTTTTTGGGTTTTGGCCACTACGATTTGTTTGATTAAATAATTTCTGTGTTCATAGTATTGCATACATCTGTGCTATTGAGCTACCAGGGTTTCCTTGAAACAGTCTAAAAAAGCCTTCTCCCTGCATAAATAACAGATAAAGGTTAATAATAGTCTAAATGTAATCTAATAATGGACTTGGCCTTAATGTGATTTCTTAAATTGCGGTGCCCCAACGGGCAACAAAAGAAAACTCGGACAATGTCTGCATCCAATCGGCATAAGATGTGATTAACCAGGAGAACAGAAAGTGACTTTCAGGGATTTGTTTTTATTCTGGGGCTTTAATGGCTGGGAGAGGTTGTGGCCATCCTGCCTACTTGCCTGCCTGCTTGCTTGCTTGCTGATAGTGTCCCAGCCGCCCCCCTCCTGTGTTGGGGAAGCAGCGACAGGTCGTCAGGGACGTGATGGATGGCCTGTTGCCCCCGCCCCCCCCCTCCCCCCCCCCCATTCTGTCTCCTGTCCAAGCAGAGCGGGCCCCGGGTGAATCCTCAGGTCCACACACGGCCCTGAGGGTCCATTAGCACACTAGTGCAAGGCTGCCCTTCCCTTTGACATGCCATGCGGAGACCATCTCTGGGGTCGAGTGCTTGTTTGTGTGTGTGTGTGTGTGTGTGTGTGTGTGGGGGGGGGGGGATGATTGTAAATCATCACCAAACCATCCCTTTTTCTCCGCAGCTCTCTTCAGTGAGCTAGCTGGCTTGTTGGCTCTCAGAGGAAATTAATGTAGAGTGCTCACTTTAACAATTTGCTCTAATATTCACACCCCTGCAACACTGCAATTGTACACCCAGATAGAAGTTCCATTTCTATGAGTTTCCTATACCCTGGAGTCACCCTTTGTGGCACCATATTAATCACACTGCCTAGAATGAAAAGAAAATGTACAAGAAACACATTATTTGGAGCCATATTTCACTTCCATGTGAATGCACTGATAGTAACTGGGGACTCCATTATCATTGCGATGACAGCACTGATTGAAAGAGTGATGGATTTCTAATTACATTCGAGCTTAGCAACTTCATAGCCGGGGGGGGGGGGGTTAGCAGAGCTGGTGCCATTCCGAGTCGGGTCTGTCATTGCGCGGATGAGTGACAGGCCAGCAATAGCTGCAGTATTCCTAGGGAAGATGTAAGAGGCACTGTAGGGGATGGAGAGAGCGAGTGAGAAAGAGGGAGAGAGGGCAATTTTTTCTATGTGATTCACACATCACTGATCTTCTCATCCACCCAGCCCTGTAGAATGCCGGGGCACAATCAGCACCAGTCTATCTCCACCACCCACCACCCTTCCTCACTCCCCCTCTCCTCATCTCTCCTCTCTCCTTTCTCCTACACAGATGGACACGGGGGAGAAAGGGCTTCCCTTTTTGGGCAGTAACGCCACGGTCAGGCCCTAGGAGGGAACCTGTTACCATATCAATGCAGGAAAGACACACGTGAAGAGCCAGTGCATGGAGGCCGTTTTCCACAGCAGACCATCGCTGGAAAACGTCCCCGAGAGAGGACCGGAGAGGGAGCGGACCGCAGGGCCAACGATGCCATCTGATTGCACAATCATCGCTGGTGTAATTATCTCTCGAGTCTCCCTCTCTTTTTATGGCCGCATCAGAGAATGGGACAGCCAAACTTGCCTGGAGCTGATTACAAAGCTCACAGTCTCCTTTCAGCACGTGCACACAGCCAAATGGAGCGCGCTCTCTCTCTCCTCTCTTCCTCCAGTGGATAGACTGACAATGAGGGGATGTACATAAGCCTAAAAAGGCCATTTTGATGTCAGGTCCGTTTTTCTCTTTGCCACAGAAGACAGCCATGTACAATAAAAATTAAAAAAGCAAGGTTTGTTTGTTCTTCCTCTTCTGTCCGACAACCACCGGAGGAGCCGGCTGTCAAACCCATCCGGAGGCGTGTTGGGACCAGGCACAATGGAAAGCTTAACGATGGAAAACACAGTCTCTGAAAACAGAATAAAAGCCTGCGGTGCGCTGACCCCGCCGTGAGGATACGCGGCCTCTCTTTGTCTGCGTGAGCGGTAGCAGCGGAGGAGTGTATCATCAGCTGATATTCACCTAGGCACACTCTTCATTATGAGCACGCAGGGCCCACAAAGGGTGAGTCTTTAAGAGATAGAGCCAAATTGGTGGAGTGATTAAGCGGTGCGTACCTCGGGTCTGCTCGCAAAGGTTAGCTAATCTATCATAGGAAAGGCCATGGGGGGGGGGGCTGTAATTAGATCATTGGAAATAATACCAGTGGTTCTGGGATCGGTCCAGAAATGATTCTGCGGGCACCGCCATCTGCATGTGCTCATTAACACCGGGGCTTGTCGCGCTGATCCTGTGTGTGCTTGCGTGCGTTTATGCTTGTGTGTCCATGTAAATGGAGCAGGCTTTCCATGGCAGGCTATGTGTCATTTCCATCCACGATGGGATGAGGACTTCCACGCGATCTGACAGAAGGGCTGTTCATGTCTCCTAATGCTGATGCCATTGAGATGCCCCACACTCACAGAGACTTCTCCACCATCCTAAGAGGCTTACACTGGCAATCTAAACAAATACCTCCACTGGACGAGATCTCAATATGCCTCCAGCATATATCATCACATCTGCAGGTGACTGTATCTCTCCCAGGAGGTACAACCTCCCCACTATGGAGGCACAAGCAGGAACATCCAAACTGCTGGGAGTAATGCTCCCGACAACTAGGGACTAGCGTCTTCCAATAAGACCTAGAGGAGAAACGCAATTACATTAGCAGGCACACAATGTGGACGTGTCAATATGGAGACCCTCCGAACCTGGGACCACCAAATCTGGCCTCTGCATCCCTTCGTGCCAGACAAGAGGCACTGTTTGGAATTCAGTTGGGACGGAACAGGACGCCACGGATGGATGGACTGCAACAGCAATGAAAGGTTATGTTGGCACAATGTCGGTGACCCGAGCCAGTGGGACCCGATGCGTTTCCTGCAGAGCCGGGAGGAGCAACGGAGTTCGGTGGGCAGTGTAGATCAATGGGCACTTCAAGTGAGCTGTAAGATTTATTAGAGTGGAGAGCAGCAGTAGCAATACTATGCCAGCTTTCTGCCAGCCGGGCCCTGCAGCAAAGCACTGCTGGCTAACAGTGACTCAGCAGAAACCCCACTCTATGTTAGCCTTTGCGGTTGCATTTAAGTGTGTGTGTGTGTGTGTGTCTGTCTGTCTTCAGTGCATGTCAACAGTAGGAGAGGTACCACCAGATACCAGTATAAGACCAACCGACAGAGTAACATTATTGAAAATAAACATTGCACGTGCTGCGTGTGTATGCTGACTTTCCTGGTAGCTCTCAGCGTTTGGGTGACACAATGTCTACAGTTGCGGACGAAGAGCAATTACTTTGAATGAAAGATGACGGAGCAGATTCTATTCACTCATAAATTGCATTGGCCTCCCACACAAGGGAGTTGCTGTCTGCTCCAATGCTAAGTCTATTACTCAGATATAAGCAGATTTGGGAGAAGTTGCCAAGCTACCCCCCTCTGTGATCAATACAAAAATATCAGCAACATGTACTGGCGCTACTAATGAGTTCCCTGTTCCAAACATAATGACTACTTGTTTTTTTCTTTTCTTTCGCATTTCACACCAGAAGAAGTGGCAAGCAACGAGGCTACAGAGAGCTCTCTGCCGCCAGAGAACAGAAGAGAAGGGGGGAAAAAAATCCCCCATCTCTTCACAAGACTTTCACACTCGGGCAGGCAGCGGCAGCGGCTATAAATACCCCCCCCCATCAGAAGCCGGGATCTAAATGTGTGAGCAGAGCTGGTCTCGCATCAGCGACGAGAGGGAGGGAGGAGGCAGCTAAAAATAGCTCGCAAGCAGGCAGGCAGGCAGAAACGCACACAGGCAGGGCACCGGCGCCTGTGTCTCCACTGGATTGAATTAACCCCGGAGAGGGCCGTGCTAGCTGTCCCCAGCACTCTCTCCTCCTGACTGTGTCCTCCTCTCCATGGCAGCCTGCTCGGTCTGGCTCTCCACGGCCACAGCGCCTCTCCGGACCCGGCCGCGGCCGCGCCGCTCTCATTAAAGAAACCATCCTAGTCGGACGCGGAGAGAGAGAGGGACGACTCCATCCTTGGAGAAGCCTCCTTCTTACTCCGATCATGTCCACAGACAGCAGGCTGGACAAGGTATGAGTACTATAGCCAGGGTGGCAGCCTGTATGTGCTCACCTCCACTCCGACAGACTGGGTTTGCCATGCCGCCAGGCCACGCAGGATGTACAAGAGAGATGTCGACCATTAAATCGTTACCAGGGGTAAAACAGAACCTCGATGCTATTCTTTTCTTTCTCAGTTTCAAATGAACATGTTAAAAAAATCTATGTAAGACATTCTTTCTTTGCAAAATACCTATTTAAAAGATAGGTACAGTACATGTGGCAGCAAATACACTTTAAAGAGTATGCATATAGATAAAAGGGATTACTATTTAACTCAGTTGGTCAGTTAGCCAGGCAGAGCAGCTTACTGCGCATGAAAAGGCTGGCTCAAGTTGTTACGGCAACAATCGGCGTCTTGATCAATAACCAATGCAGCGGCAGAAAAAAAAAAAAAATCCTTCCGGGCCCCGCGTGTCCAGACCGCCTGGCGAGCCACAGGCCGCGGACAAACGTCAGACGACCAGACTACGGAGAGCCGCGCAGCGCGACAGTGCACCCCGACCGTGTTCTCCAGTCTGAGGTGTGTGTCTCAGCAGCAGTCCCTCTCCCAAACCCCATCAAAGCAGCCCAGGAGAAACACACCTATGTCTAACAGCAGCCATGCACCTATAGATAGCATTCAAATGAGACACAACTGCCAGTGAAACCAATAGCCTCGGCTCAAGCTTCTCCAAAGACAAGTGGTGCTGAAGATAGCACGTCTCTCTTCATATCACAGCTCTTCTCTGGAAGGCTCCAGATGCTATCTGCCCGGGGAAGGTCGCTTCACAGCCAGGCTAAATGAACGTGTGCACACACACCGGAACGCCGGCAATATAGTGAGTCACGCACAATCACAAAGGTGGGATTATCACGTTCGCTCCCCTACTCCCGGGCTGTCAGTCAAATCCCCGGCACCCAAATCCCTAGAAGATGGAGCCGTGGGCCCAATTTACCATCGCTCCCTATCCCTGCCGAGCAGAGTCACGCAAACAACAGAGCTGCACACACACAGCCACAACCACACACACAAACACACACACACACACACACACACACACACTTCCATCCAGCGAGAGCTTAGAGAGGTCAGGAGAGGGTACTCACACACTAAGTAAGGAAAAGAGATGTGAAGGAGGACTTGGTGGCGCGCTGGAGAGTGGGTGAGGGACAGGCTAATAGGCGTCGTGCAGACAGCGAGGGCAGCTAGGCCAGCATCTGGGAACGAGTGGCTGAAAACGCTCAGACAAACGTTGGCCCTGCCGGCATTTCTGGGAGATATGTCCACACCTCCGAGTTGGTGTAGGGTAATAAGAAAGGTGTCGGGTTGTTGTGAGCAGCAGCAGGTCAGAGGAACGTGTTCGCTGCTCCTCTGCCCCTCTTCCGCTCCCCGTTGATTTTTGGCGACTCGTTCCCTCGGCGACTCAAAGGAAAAGCAATGCCCGTTGACAACATCTCCCGCTCGCAAGACGCCTTCTCGCTCACACCGCGCAGGGCCCCTTCCCACATACAGGTGGAATAATTATGTACAAACAAACACACACACACACACACAAACACACAGATGTGAACCTGCAGTGGCATTTCCTGCCGGCAACATGCTATTTCCAAAACCATGTAACATATGCAGAGCCACAGACGAGAAGCGTTGTAATGAGAAGGAACGGGAAGGGTTCACGAGGTGCCTGCCAGCCAAATACCACGGCTTGCTCCCGCAAATTGAATCAGTCCAATCATCAACGCACGACATTCTCTCTCCGGGTGCGGTGACGGCGGTCTGACACGAAGCGGCGCCGACGGAAACCCATTTGCGGAGTTGCAAAAGTGTGACAAAGCTTCTGGAAGCAGATCCTGGGCCTGTCCTACCGCTGCTGCTGCTGCTGCTGCTTTTCACCCGTCCCAGCTAAAGGTCAACACAGGGGCTGCCTAGCAGCTCCCCCAATATGCACAAGTAATATTAAGCATAACACATTTTATTTGTAGCGTGCTTTACATTGTGAGAACATGGTGGTGGACGGGGACAGCTCTCGTAGGTCTACACTGGTGTGTCCTCCCTTGCTTAGTGTGCAGTGAGGGTAGAGGGAGATGATACGATAGGAGGGTCAACGCTACCATGGCCAGAGTGGTAGGACAACAAAAGAAAAACCAGGAAGGCAGCAGCACTCAGTGAGTCACACGCCCCCGGAAACAAACACTCACATTTGCTACGGAACAAAACTCAGGAGAAAATAAAACGTGTTCAGAAGGATCTGCTAAAAAAGATCGATAATTCGTACTATTTTTGGGCCTCCTCCGTTGGATGCCCATTGGCTGGCTGTGCCACTGAAACAGGGTGTGAATGGCTAGAAGCTATTTCTGTTCTCAAAGATTCCTACAGATCAGAAATACAGGTGAAGACATTTCATCCTGAACAGGCATACATCAAACATGTCGAAACTCAACAAGGGTTCAAATGGCCAGCTTATGGCCCACAATACTATTCGATTTGGCTAAATTATAACACGCATTACACACACACTAAGAAACAAATGTACCAAAACGGGTAAAAGGCTATAAAGCTTTTCTTTGGTTTGATAAACTCTCAATTGTACACCAAATGTACCAAATGTACCCTATTTAAAAACACAACTGCACCTACAAAGACAGACAAAAAAGGTCTATCTTAGTGCCTCAAGGTCTTGTGCTGTGCCCGTAAGAGCCTTCTTGGAATGTTGCAATCCTAAAATATAGAAATGTACACACCCTGTCCCTTGGAGGGATGAGCTGCTGCTTGTCAACAGCACCTAGCCTCTTCCTTTGCGTAGGGTGGGCCGCTCAATATGGTTGCGGGTAGGATTGAGGATTATTCCGCTACCTGCATTGCTATGATGGAAATGTCATGATTTTGCTAAAACTCCCAGGAGCTTCTTAAAGAGCAGGGACATCCAGGCAAAGCCGCCCCACCGTTTCACTGCAGGAGGCGGGTAAGTGTAGACCCGACAGCGACACAGGAACGGCTATACCTAACACTCCTCCCTTACAGGACATAAGTGTGAGATCAGAAGAGAGGACACTGAGGGGACTGACCGGCTGTAGAGAAGAGGGCAGTGTCTGGTTTGAGTCCAGCCAGGGTTTCAGTGACCCGGAGGTCAATAAAACGAACGGCTGCTTCCACTTCCTGGAGGCCAAGTCATCGCCGTGAGCTCGCCTGGAGTGGTTGACCTCACCTATAAAAGGTTAAAGTGACACCGGGATGCTCTCCTAAACCCGGCCCACCGGGATGCCCTCCTAAACCCGGCCCACCGGGATGCCCTCCTAAACCCGGCCCACCGGGATGCCCTCCTAAACCCGACCCACCGGGATTCCCTCCTAAACCCGGCCCACCGGGATTCAGTCACAGTGGTGAGTGTGCGGCTTAACTGGATGACTGCTGAAAGCCGTCAGTATTTGCACCGCGTACTTCATTGCGCCGCGCTGATTGGAGTTGTGGGCGATGACGGCATCGATCTCAGTGTGCCACTGCTGAGGCAGCATTGGAGCGCGCTGGGATGAGTCACGGAGGGGGTGCTCACCCCTGTAGTCGCCACAGAGAGAGAATTCACTGAACCTGAACATTCAAAGACTCCGATACCCACAGTAGAGAGAGAATTCACTGAACCTGAACATTCAAAGACTCCGATACCCACAGTGCTCCTCAGCGCGGCCGTCCCTTGGTGATTCGTTCGTCCCCACCATAACAAATGTGTTGCCATGCCTCCCTTCTGCCTTGTACCCTCCGTCTCTCTCTCTCCCTCTGGTTCTTTCTGTATACGTCTCCTGTTTTTTCTTCTTTTGCCTCCTTTGATCAAAGGTGCACTTCTCTTGCATTTTGTGTTTCTGTTCTTGAGGTAGGCAGGCTGTGTTTCTGTTCTTTAGGTAGGCAGCTTGTGTTTCTGTTCATTTGGTAGGCAGCTTGTGTTTCTGTTCATTGGTAGGCAGCCTGTGTTTCTGTTTATTTGGTAGGCAGCCTGTGTTTCTGTTCATTGGTAGGCAGCTTGTGTTTCTGTTCATTTGGTAGGCAGCTTGTGTTTCTGTTCATTTGGTAGGCAGCTTGTGTTTCTGTTCATTGGTAGGCAGCCTGTGTTTCTGTTCATTTGGTAGGCAGCCTGTGTTATGAGTCTCCAGAGCACAGATCATCCTCTTCTTGAGAGAAGCGGACAGACTGACAGCCCAATGTGAGGGCAGGTCACAAACTCAATGTAACTTTCATGCTGGATGAAAAGCTGCAGACATAGCCTGTCTGAAAATGGTGCTGTACACATGGTCTCACACACACCCACAGAC